>NNCF01127547.1:25769-102066 GCA_002313205.1 Laupala kohalensis | reverse complement strand
ATGCCTTTATCTGTTGAGAGTTCAGCCCCCCCCCCTTAGATCTACCACTGGCCATGGAAACACATGGAGACCTCCAAAAAGATACAGCACAGTGCCAGACTGGACTTACGGGCATTTGGGCCGATGCCTAGTATTTGTCGACATTACTTTAGTTGAAAGTCACCGGTTAACCAACGATTATTTTTTATTTCTTTTTTGTAAGTTAAAAAATACTCTAAAGGATGAAAGCTGTGCGATTAAGTAACTTATATTCCCCACTTTCTTAAAAATATTGTACACAGCTGGGTAGGGCAGATGTAGATCCCCAAGTCTTGGGTACAGTTTCGGTAAGGCGAAATATCGTCGCTTATAGTCGTTGGATGAGGAGTCGATCGATTTTCTTTGCATGCCAGTGCTGAATTTTATTCCCAATTCGACCGTGCATAGGACCTCAATAAATGTTGGTACTCCACTGGTCTATGGTCGTTTTGCTCCATAGGGGAGGATCCTGGATCTCCCTGACATTTTCTAATGCAGTTCCTTGTGTTGTATGTACAGCTGCTGTCGGCATCGCGCTCCGTCTCCGTCGCCTTGGACACCGCTCTCCACCTGCTGCTGCCATCCAACGCTCTGTGCGCGCGAGAGCTGTCAGCGCAAGTGGAACTCGCTGCCCCCGCACACGTGCCTGTCTTCATTTGCACCGTCGCGTGGCCCGGCGTGCCGTGTCCGCTTTACGTGTTCGAGCCCCGCTATCGGCTTCTGGTGAGACGGTGCGTTGAAGCGGGCGGGCGGCGCTTCGGCATGGCGGCGGGAGCCGAGAGCGGCCACGGTTTTGTGGACGTGGGCACCTTACTGGACGTGCGGGATTGGCTGAGGTTGCCGGATGGCTGTTCACTGCTGACGGCTGTGGGCGCGCGAAGATTTCGCGTGTTGGCGAGAGCGGAGAGGGACGGCTACTACACGGCCAAGGTTGAGTTGCTGAGGGACAGACCCCCTGGACCTGGTGAGTGTCAATCTCTCCTCAAGTAATTTGTTGTCCTATAGACTATCGTTGCGTGAACCTGAGGTGCCTTACTTTCAAATCTTGATATATAATGATCGTCCGAAAAAAAGTCGTAAGTTGTAGTTTATTTCTATTTGATCATACATACTATTGATTATCGTGTATATACAGTATATATCAAGTAGGTCATGTATTCATCAAAACGTGGTAATACTTGCTCACCACTTGAAGGCGCCACTGCGCCCAGCTCCAAGTTTTTGTTTTTTTGTGTCGCTTCTGTATGATATTAGATTGTGGTTTCTGTACAGAATTTTGCACGATTATAAAGTAGTTTTACATTTTATTTGACTTTCAGGTAAAATATTTTTTGTTCATTATATGAAGATCGTAGGGCAGAGATACTCTCATATCAATGACAATACCTATGACAATGAGAATTCAAACTCAATCCTTTCTTTTATGTCTCGCAGGTGTACGTGAGCTGGCGGCGCGTGTACGTCACAAGGGCGTACGTTGGGTGGCAGCCATGCCGGAGAGCGTACGCGCTGAAGTGGAACGCGCTTTCGGGCACATGCCCCCAGCGGAGACGGACGATGTGGCGCAACTCCCCGATGGTCCCGCGTGGCCCTGGTGGCTACTCGCCATTCTGCCGCTGTCACCTCGTCTCCAAGTGGCTGTACTCGCCACCACATCGCTAGAGAAGCGGCTCCATGCCATCGACAAGATGCTCGATCGCATCCAGTTGTGCAGTGGTTGAAGAAACACAAGAAATGGTTGCGCGAAGGGTCAACAACGGGCGGATATATTGTCCTCTCAGGCCGGGCATCTTACTGTGGAGTCTGGAAGTGTCGTTGGTGTTTGGGAATTCGTTGCTCTTCGCCTTACTCTTCTAAAGGGTGGACACTTCTCCCTGCGTGAAGGAAGTGCTCCCCTTCGGTATAAGGGGTTCAACTTGACAAGAAAAAAATCCCCTATTTTATGCAATTGGAAGATACAGGTTCTTTCGCAATGTACTACGAGCATACTTTCTGTTCTTCAGATCAATGATCGGTAAACACCCGACTGACATGTTGGGGACTTGTCGAAATAGTATTTAATTGAAGTGTCATCACAATCTCTCTGTGATGAAAAATTTAGATCATTACTTTTGGAGAGTATTTTGAAACACTCCTTCTCTTTTGTAGCTACTGTAGTGCCCCAAATATTCTTTTCAATAAAAAATGTAAAGGCATCAATTTAAATTATTATCTTAAGCTTACATATGCCAGTAAAGCAAAAGTAACATTCAAGTTACATAGTTTTGAAACCCCGGCATTTTATTTGCAAACAGAGGCTTATTCACTTGTTATCTGTGACTATTTCTGAAGGCTAGAATCTGATTTTGACTGTTATTCCTAATTGAGGTAAGAGTGATTTTGAACTTGATACATAAAAAAATTAGTATGAGTTGCTTTTCAGTCACAAATTTTTCATGTCAAAATTTGTCCACTTTAGATATCATTGTTTTCCTACAAAAAAAGAGGACCTGTCTTGTGGTAAAAAAAAACATTTTTGGGAAATTTTGAGAACACTTCAATTATGAATACTGTTTGTGTGTGTATTTAATTGGCTCTGTACTTATGATGAGCCATGGTCTGAGACAAGTGCCATACTTTTGCTAGCACATTGACTGTTTCTTAAATTGAATTTAATCCTCAAGAATTGAACATTATCGAATGCTTAGTATTTATTGAAGAATGAAGGTGTTAATGATTTTTGAAGGAGGATGAACATTCTGAGAAGTTATTTGTTACAATGAAAACTGCATTTCATGGTTTTTTGTCAATGTGTTATGCAGGACTTGCAGACCAAGTTTTTCACCTGTGATCATTTTAATATCATGACTTACATAGTTCCTTTTTCTTCTTGCTTTGTATATAGCTATATTACTGTAGTTCAGGGACAGTTTGGTGAATTAGTTTGTAAACATGGCCCCTTTTAATTTTGTGAAGTCTTTACAAATCTATTGTAAAAATTCAAAATGACCTTCACAAAAAATATTTCATTTTAGTGACATAATTATATTACACAAACCTTTCTAGTTGTGTGTTTTGTGGTGCTAAGTGTATTTAATTTCTAAGTTTCTAATTTCCTCATTCAAGTTCATTTTGTGTATTATTTAAATCTGTATTCCTTGAGTTTTACATCTTCCAAAATCTACCATATTTTGAAAAAAGCTAGACTCAAAATTCACAAAACCATCATTACTGCTCAGTTAATAATGACAAGGATGTTGTGCAGTCTTGTGTATCCTTTGATACATTTTAATTTTGTTACCCTGTTGGGTTTCTTCATTGTATTCAATTTGAGATGTTGCAATATTATTGTCTCGGGTATGATACTACTCCTACATAATTGATGCAATTGGAAATTTAACTTTCAATATATGTTTCAATTTTAATGCACAACTTTTTTACCACATTTACGAATATACTTGCTTCACATCAGTTGAATATGAACCTCTAAGAAAAGTTGAGTACTGAATGTTACATTTTATTTCCAATTTTGAAATTTCATTTGGTGCAGTTCTTGTTATCTAATTTAAAATTTAAAATTGTGATCTGTAAGGTGTATACGTGTGTGTTTTGTTACTCTTCTAGTTAACAAATTTATCTGATAACTTGTTTCCACATAGAATGATAAACGGTAAATTATGTAATTCCCTCTCAGCATGTATCAGATTATTTTTAATAATCTTATTTATTATTTTAGCTTTTCAGGGAGCAAATAACTCTTCTCATTTAAACTTAGCTTTATTCACAGTGTGTCATCTTACAAATCCATTTCAAACCAGTTTTTTCTAGCAGCTTTTATTATAGTCTGATGCTGTATGAAAGGGATAAAAATGAATTCTGGTTGAACCATCATAGACTTCATTTTTTATTTTATCTGCAAAAAAGAAATATCATGCATAACACACAGAGAAGCTTTGCTCCATATCATTTAATATTACTCGCAACATACAGATGATCAGTAGTCAATATGTAAAAAGCAATCTCATTATGTGTTGAGTATTAAAATAAAATGCTTATCATGTGTCTTGGAGAGCAATTTATAAAACCTTGAATTGAAGAGTTATGAAATAATTTTTCAAAAGAACCGAGCTGCTCTTAGAGGTTCATAAACACAAGTGACAAAAATACCCAAGATCTCAAATTTGTCAGTATCTAATCTGAAAAAACTGAGCCATAAATCTACAAATCAAGGAATGATACAGAAGTCATGGTTGCTAGCAAGACTGATTAGGTTGTAGTTTTAAAAGTAGTTAGGTACAGACTGAAACTGTGACCTTGACATTCGTAACAGACAGGAAAACAAACTATCTTTTTCTCTCTCCATTCCTGTATCTTCTTATGTACCCAATTGTATTGAAGCATTTTAATTTCAAGTCTGATCTACATAAATTTATATTCTTATTTATTTATTTTTATAATATAATATTTAATTTGCCATTCACGGCAATATTTAGTTTATTCCCAAATGTTTTGTAATGTGACTCAAAAATTGTCCAAAAATATCTCATATTGTTGATGAAAGGTTTGGCTGAATATTAAAACATTTAATTCAACAAAATTTCATTCCTAGTAATTGTATTTTAGAGAAAACTAAACAAGTGTAACATTTATCCACGAGAGGGACATTGAAGAATTGGACTCTTTTTGTGTCATGAGATACAGAATAAAATTTTGCTCAGAAGGGAGGATAATTTTTTATGCTATTTATTATGAATTGTAAGTAGATTTTATATTCTGGTAGATGCATTCAACAGCACTAGAATAATTTTTTTATCACTCACAAGTAGTGAAATGCCAATGAAAATTATTGTAATATCACAGAGCCAGAGGTTTGTTAATTTTTCAGCATTCAGATATGAATAAACCTCTTTTATAACACTGCATTGCTTTTATTTTAATTTAATGGTCTCTTATTGAATACTTTTAGTCCATTGGTTAATGAAGAAAAGGGCATATTCATTCTTCCAGTTTGTGTTTCACATTGAATCCTATTCTTGATGGCAGCTTTATAAATGAGAATCAAATTTTAAAAAATCAATTTGACACAACAAAAAAAATATTAAATATGGTCAAATACAACTTCCAACAACTATATAAAATTCAAATAAAATACTAACAGCAATATATCAGGTATAGTGAAGAAGAAATGAAAAAAATGTAAAATAAGGCACAAACATAGTAACTATACAAATACATTGTGCAACCCAGTCTCACTCAAATCATGATATATTAGGGGTGTAGTCTTGAGAGACTTACTCATTTACACAGAAAAAAATCCATTGGAGGAAAAAAAATAGGAACTTTTGAAACAGTAATTTCAAGTGAAAGTGTTGTTTCAAATTAAATTAAAATTCAATTAAATTAAATTGAAAAATATTGGAAAGTAGAAGAGACAAGAAAAATACTTTATTTCCCCATATACCACAAATAATATTAATAACAATTTATGAATCATAATATGCAAAATTTTTGTTTACTTTTTTAACTCCATACATGAAGATCATATTATAATGCTTCAGAACATGCATAAAAACAAAAGAAACATAAACAAAGAAAAATAATAGAAAACATTTGAAATACAAATAAATAAATATTTATTTAGATGACACTACTTAGAAACAAGAGATTCCATGTTTTAATCTATTAGAGAAACTTGAATGAAAGTTCCTGAAACATGGTTTATACAAGAAAGCCCCTCGACTGTGTTCTATTAGAAAAATACACTGTTGCTCCAGCTCCAAGTCGTGATTACTTTGGGATAAAAGCTAATATATCAAATGTAATTTTTAGTACTTTTGAAATTTTATTAAATATTTATTTATTACTGATTATTTCACTTAACAACTTTTCAGATATACTTATATCGTTGGAGAATAATGCGTTCCTGTAAAACAGTGCCCACTGTGCAACATATCGACATTGATAAGTTCCTACACAATTCTTCGTTACACGAGGAAGTTGAATATATTTTTGGTATGTATGAGTTATGTGATTGAGCGTTAATGTAAAATGAAATACTACGGTCCATGAAGTGATAAATTACATTCTATTTAGGTGAGGACATATTGACACATTTACTTTTGATTGCAAAGGGCATGAGTGACTATATCACTGTTCTTCCTCGACCCATATTAACACACATAATTAGTTTCTTGCCTCTTCAAGATTTAGCATCATTGGCTTGTACATGTAAGAAGATGTCAAAGATGGTCTGTAGTTTTTTTTTTCACCCATAAGAACACACAATTTTTTAACATTAATTTATTTACAATAAACTTTTTAGCATTGAAATCACAACTCTCTCTCAATAGGTAGCGCAAGCTGATGATATATGGAAGTGTATGTACCACAAGTATTTTTCAAATAGAAAAATATTGAAGGAAGAAAAGATAGAAGCTAGTTTCCGGGGGTGGTGTAAACTTTTTAAAGTTGGTAACATGTTTTTTTCCTTATTAATAGCACGGTTAATCTCCAGAAGTCCCTCTCATTAGGAAGATAATATTGGCTTGCATTTAACTTGTCTCTTGTATTTCAGAAAATATACTTATCTTCTAAAAGCAAACCTGGATCAGTCTCAGAGCTTGAAACAAGTCGGGTCAAAAAATGTACAAGACCCTCAACCACTCGAACAAAGAACCAACAGCAACCATTACTCAATCTTTTATCAGCTGAGACAAGACCGAAGTCTACAGTTAATATACAGAGAAACAAAAGCGTGAAAGTTTATAGTACTTCTATAACAATGAATAAAACAGTACGTGTTCATTCTGCCCCGAAGCTAGTAAACAAAAAAGTTGGAGAGCCATCTCCACCAAAACCACTGAATGAAACAATGAGCTTCACAGGCAACTCAACTATTCTGACAGCAACATCTAATTTATCAACACTGGCGCTGCCATCCTCACGCCGACCAAAGACAGTTACCCCAAAGAAGACAGCCATCACCTCTCCAAAATCTAGAAGTACAACGGAAGCAACAAAAGTTTCAAGAGAATCATGTTCTTCAAAGCTAACTTCACCTCGAAGCCCAGTAAAAAATAACATAAAACCTTTAATTTTATCAAAGTCTAATATGCAATCTAGTACTTCTCTTAAATCCCCTAGATTAATACATTTGTCAAGGTGAAAAACACACACTACTTTAGTTAATAATTGTTTCCATTCATAAAGCAACAGAAGAAATTCTTTTGGGAAAATATTTGGCTAAATACCTATGTAGTACTATAATAAATAGAAGTTTTAAAATAATTTATTTTACATACTCTTGCTACACATTAATTGGTTCAAATAAAATATCAGCTCAATACAAATTTGTTTCAATGTGTGTAATTTAAAATATTCCCCTTATGTAACACTTTTATGTTCCACTAATTCAGGAATAGCTTTGTATCAACTATTAAAAGAAACATTTTGATGAAGCTACAATACAAATTAAAAACATTCAATGAATATTTTATTTATGTTACAATTAATTAAAATTACAGACTGTTGTATAAAAATTCTTCTAAATTAACAAACACAAAACTATATACATATTTTCAGTACAAGTTTTTACCTCCAGTGCTTATCAAACACTTTTACAATGCTAGTTTCTGATTACTCTAAAAGAATTCCAAAGTATTTACATCTTGTTAGCACTCCCTTTGGAAACACATTCATTATACAATAAATCAAATAAAAATACACATATTCCCTGACTTCACATTAACCACCTGGTAACTATAGGACTTAAATGTTTAAATTAATAGGGACATTACTTTGTGCAATAATGAGCAAGTAAATAAATAATGAACAAAAAATAAATTTGTATGTCTTTCAAATTTAAATATGTACTCCTTTTAAAATACAGAAAAAAAACCTAAAATAATTAAAATAGTAGGAATCTCCAATCTAATAACTTTCAAATCACCACCTTCTGAAATAATCAATTTTTTCCAAATATATAGAGTAACAAATTCTTGTTCACCAATATTGAAGTTTTATTGCAACATACTTTAACAGCACTCACGAGACTTATATAAGATGCATACTTAAACATTACACACCCAAAACAAAATATAATAAAACGATGAAACAATATATTCCAACCCAAATAGCTGCACTTCTTTTAATTTTAACACATTCAGAAACGAGAAGAAAAGAACAGAAAATAGTGAGATTGGAAAAGTTTCTGAAAGTCTTTTACCACTTTATCCTGTGCATTTGAAAATGTAGTAACAAATAATACCTATGAAATGCACTAAAATTTCTCATGAGATAAGAAACAAGCAAATCAGTTTTCACATTAAGAACATATTTTCTGATGCTGGCATTTCACTTGGTGTTGCGTATTTGTGTATTTGCCATATTTGCCCAAACAAGCAGAAGTGAAATGAGCTATTTTACTGTATTTGCTGTATATGCTCTATTGTGTCAAATATGTGAACACTCATACTATTCTTTTTGTCCATTTTTAGTTGCACAAAGGATTCAAATAAGGCAAATATCTGAGTAAACCATCCACTCATGGATAGCCCTGGTGTGCTTAGTAGAGTGCAAGCAATCAAGATTTGTTGACATTCTGGTTCTTTAACCTACACTTTTTATTATTTTTTTTATAATTTTTAATTGTATAGCAATATACAATATTTCGATAGACTAGAATAACGAAACAGTTTTAAGATTTCTAGAATGACATCCAATGCATCCCTGCCTTTGTGTATATGAATTTTCAACATCCACCAGCACCTTGTTTGCCATAGTCTTTTCATAACTTTATATTCATGCAACATGTATTGATAACATGAATTAAACAAAAAATGATCTGCTCCTGCTGTCAACACGGTATAAGCAAACATATTTGGCAAGGTTGAGTGATTTGTTTGTTCAGTCCATGTGTAGATGATGTTTGTGTTATTTGAGAATACATCAAATATTTTGACAAATACAGAGAATATGCTACACAAATACACAATGTCAAGTGAAGTGTCAGCATGACATTTCTGCAAACTTTCTAATAAAAATATAAGAGATTTGAAACTCAAAATTAAACATTCTTCCAACAAATTCAAAAATCATCAATAATTTACTTTGGAATGATTTTGTCAATTGTCCATTTAGTTGTTTTCCATTATAAGAAAAATAATATTTTTCATTAAAATAAAAAGACATATTTCATCACATAAAAATTCTCAAAAAAGAAATAGCATGTCACTAAAATTATAAAAACGAGACAAATGCTCCAAGACTACCTAGGAATCCAAGTATGAATAGATACAAACAATGCAAATCAATCTGCTTCAGGATATAAATTCATGTATATGAAATCATTTTAATGGCAGTTTAATCTTCTTTTGCTCCTTATGTTTACATTTACATTTTCCACAAGAAAACAACTGAATTTATACAAAGAAACATCTCACTTTGACTGACTAACTAACACATAAGGAACCTCTTCACTTTACCACCATGAAGGCAAGAAAGGAGAAACTCATACAAATATATACTATAGGCCTCCTAAATATTGTATATTTCTATTAACAAGTTTCATATTTTACAATTATTGCGAATATTATGAAAAAACAGATGCAAAATGATGCTGAAGTTTTTTCTCAATAATTCCAAGAGGCACATTTGAAAAAGTCATTATTTTATTGTCTATGCACTTTCTGTGATATGTAGCGGGCTAAGATGTGCATAAGCAGATGCTTCAAGTGAACGATACAAGCACAATCTTCGCTTTCATGATCGTAATTGTTCATACTTCGGACGGGTCTTGGACAGATTTCAGTGCAGAATTAGACATCACAACCACAATTGATAATATTAGTTCATAAAATTTGTATCATAATAATGAACATTAAATTAAATAACTTGATTCTTAAGTTCAAAAAATTGACAAATAATTCGCACACAAAATGAATGCAAATTTTTATACAGGTAACAACACAACAGTATGATGAGACTAGTACACAGAGAGGGTGCCCTGACGAAAGACTTCAGTCACTTTATCAGTGACAAACAAATTAGAACTTTCCTGTCACTAAATTATTACAATATGATTCCAACCTAGTATAAAATTCATCAGAAATATTGACAATAACTATCGAAGAATAAATGAAATTTTGTGAAGTACTGCAATCTAGAAATTCTCACAAGCTCTGCGTAATGCCACAAGCGTATAAAAGTTTGTCATTACTCCAGTAATCACAAGAATCCTTCAAAAGCGTATTACTAATTTCATTTAAAAAATCTGAAAGTTGCCCAAATTTCGGTTGGAGATAGCACTCATTGTGAAACAAATATTCTTGTGCAGGTTCTCAATTTACATCTACCTGGTCACTGGAGGAGGGGGTGGCGGAATAGGCGTCGGCGGGGAAGGAGGAGATGCTACCGGAGGAGGCGGCGGAGTTGCAGGAGCTGTGACCACACGAGGAGATGGATTCCTCAACCGTACTCCTTGCAGAAAGGTCGATAAATGGTGGTAGTATCCTGGGCAGGCCCAAGTTTCATTGTGAGTTCCTCGTTCAAAAGTAAGCAATTGCTTATGATGTGAGCCACAAAGTCTATGCAGTTCTGCCATCATGCGAGGAGGAACTAGCGTGTCCGACAGACCAGATATAAATAGAGCAGGAGTAGTCATGAGACCAGCTTTGGTATCGGAAAGGAACTGAAAAATGAAATAATAAATTATTTCACCAATTAATAAAACAAGAAAATACACAAATCTCAGCTGGATCATAAGCATTGGAAAACTGAGAGAACTTATAAAACCACTACAATAAAATTATAAATAAGAGGTCTTCAACCTTTTTTTAAAGACGAGACAACTCCGTATTACATAAATGATGAGGGGGCTATGTTACATAAAAATTACTTCCAATATTCCAAATAAATCACTATCACACATTATCTCCTGGCCATCACATTCAAACTCCAAAGGGTTTTTAAATTTGTATTATCAATCTGTAGGCCACAATTCTTATTTTAGTTACAAATAAAATAAACCACTTTTTCGTAACGAAGATCTTTTCGTTGCATAATCCACCATATACATTTTTCTTTTGAGCTGTAGTGCAAAATTATACACCAAAAATTTTGATTTTTGTAAAAAAATAAATTTAAAAAAACTGAAAATAAAATAGCAATTCAAATAAACAAAGTTCTATTGTATCTACAATTAAATAATTTTTCTTGCTAGCAAAAAATTATCTTTTACTAGTGCTCTCAAAAGACACACAAAGCATTGGAAAGCTATCCTGCTTCATAATAACATTTCCCTTTTAGGCTAGAGATTTTGACAGTTCACATCAGATATTTTTTTGAACAATAAAAACTTCATTTACCATCAATAACTGATTAAGATAAACTCCAAAAAAAGTACTCACAAAAAAAAATAATTAATTGTTAAAAATGCACAAGATTTATTAAAAACTAAAGACTTTTGCCCTCATCTTCAATTACAATCAAATGATAAGCATTCAGATTATGATCTTTACCACTGTATCTACATACATGAATCATTTCTTGAGGATTGGTCAATAAACCAATAGTTGACCAAACTAAAAAAAACAATACATTTATATCACCTGATAAGGGATCAGAAACAGTTTGCACGTGTAAATCTACTGCAATGCTTCAGAAATTTATTACTTTGTAAATATCCTGTGTTCCACTATGTAATAGAATTTTAAAAATTACGATAATGGAGTAAGTTTTTCACCTTATTTTTATAACAAAACAGAGGTAAGTAGTTCAGTAGTCTCCAACCAGCCACAACTCTTGCCATGTCAGGAATACTTGTGAAAGTGTTTTCCATAATAACACACCAAAGTTTAGTCGCACATTCAGGGCGAGAAGCAACGTCAATAGCCACAGCTCCACCTTAAACAATGAGATGTTAAATAATTTAAGTGTTATTATCTTATGATGGACAAATACCATATATTTTCAGCTATTAATATTTATTTTGATTACGCAATAGGTGTTAATAGAAGTAAAAGATGTTAAACCAATGAATGAATTACAATAAATGATTTTTTAAAAACTCTTTTCAAGAGTTGTATATTGTTATTTATAAGTCAATTATGTACTGTCCACAGATTACATAATGTATTTGGAGGGGTTCAAGTTAACTGTAATCCAAGGACCTAACCACTTATAGAAAAAAAAAAAAAAAAAAAACTTTTCTAGAAGGGTAAGGGGATTGGTGACGGGTCTTTATATGGGGGAGGGGGGCGAGAGGTTTCATTACTGGTGCATATAAGATGGCATAGGATTTTTTTACAGTTGTAAATTTTGTATCACATAATTTATGGACAGACCCGAAGAAATATTTCTGTGATGGTTAACAAATAGTCAAATTTTATTTTCATGTTTCTTAGTCACAGCCTTACAATTAATTTATTTTAATAACTGATTTCACTGGAGATTAAAATTTGTTATAATAACAAACAATAACCGAACAATGAAATTATGTGAAATGGCCTAAAAGACACTGTACGACCATTTAAAATTTTTTTACAAACAAACTGAAATCCTTTATATAAATGCCTTATACTTTCATAGCATCAGGAGGAAGAACATGTAAGGGTTATCTGTAATGGCAAGCATAATATGGAATATTATAATTATTAATTTAATGGATTCTTTCTTAAGAAAAGAAAAATGCAAAAGTAAATGCATTAAACTAGATTATACACAAGATTTTCACTCAAACATTTCTTTTATGTTCAAAGAATCTACATTTTATATCTGGAAACAATTTGATCTTCTATGTTAAGTTATTGTTTTTTCCTCTATTATAGGTGTAACTAGAACTCTCCCAAGTTTCACATCTTGGAGTAATGTCAACATTTATAATAGAAACTGGAAACTTACCGAGGGAACGCCCAAATAAGACAATTTCTCCATGATTTATGTCATTACGTGATGCTAAATAATCGAGGCCCGCACGTGCATCCATGCACAATCCCTCTTCAGATGGGGCTCCTTGAGATAATCCATAACCACGATACTCCAACATTAATAAATTAGCTGGTAACCCATGATACAGACCTAACGCATTTTGTAACCTAAAACCAGAAGTGAAATCAGTACGGAAGGACATCCTAAAAACAAAAACACCAACAACACACCTAAATTACACATTTTGTTAATAGTAAGAAAATCTATGAAATTTTTTAAGAATCAATAGATGCAGTGTCACACAGCAACTAAATTGAAATTATAAACTTTGAGAGAAATTTTGAAGTACTCCTTCTTCATTGGTAATTTGACTCCCCAGGAAACAAGATACTAAGAGATGCATAAGAGATACAACTTTTAATTCTTTGGCCATAAATTATTATGAGCAGAGCTCTTTATGATGCAGCATTATGAGGGGAATCCATGAGTAATCAATAAAGATATTAAATAACAGATTGAAAAATAGAAGATTAGAATCCAATCTTGACTTAAATCATATCCCTATATTGAGTCCTGAATCACCAAGTCAGCCAACTTTTGCTTTTGCTAATAGGGTAGCCTTAATACACCAGAAAACAAAACTTTCATCTACACAAAGAAATACATTAAAAACTTGAATTGTTGATAATAATAAATTAAAACAAATATAAAATTTGATTGTTTGCTTGGAGGCAAACACAACTGGAAAATTGTAAGACAGTGATTTTCTATAAAAGGGCATTACTAGAAACAACAGCAGCAATTGCAGGTTATAAATACAAAAATGTTAAGCTTTAAACGAGTACATTCTACAGAAAAAACATCTGAAACAGAAAGTGTAAGTTCATTTCAAAGAATCCTCGTAGTAATTTTCCCTAGGAATCAGGTTTATTGTTTTAACGTTTTGATGTTAAAATAATACCTGTGTCCCATATTCCCTGCATTGCCATGCAGGAAAACTATTGTAGGGAGATTTGCACCAGTAGCTCCAGCATGTCGAATGAAAAACAAATGTAATAAGGTACCATCTCCACTACGTACAAAAACATTCTCATACGGCAAACCAAACATTGACGGTACAGGAACAAAAACACGGGAATGAGCAGGTAGTTCTGGATGAAACAGTAACCCATCCTCACTGTGATACAGAATGCCTGAAAAGTAACACCCATCTCAGTAATGTCAAGAAACAGAGTATTTAATCTATAAATCTACATTCACTAAAGTATTAAGACATAATGATAAAAACACTACATTGATACAAATCAGAAATATACTATTTGTGCATACCTGTGGTTGCAAAACACAATAAAAGAAATGCCATTAGCCCTCCATAAGCCCAATATAGCAGAAGGCAGGCCAGTACAGCTGCCCCTGCCAGGGCCCAACACCGCATCACAACACCCGCTAATATTTTGAGCAATTTTGTAGCACCCAAAGTAACCCCCATCGAGGGAGTAAACAAAAGAGTAGTCTTGGAGGCTGTGCCCGTTTTCCGTACTGTGTGCGACATATTCGCACATACCTATATTTCCTTCGATTCACAAAAGTAATTTAAACAGTTCATTTTAAAAGAAGATTAAGATTATGTTCGACTTTCGCCGTTATACATGTCTCATCAAACCTCGTTAAGCACTATCAACTCGAACAAAACTTTTCTTCGCAGAGGGACGGCGGTGCAGAATTTTACTTCTTGAGAAATTTAGATCATTTCCGTGATGGAAGAAAGTTGGTAATTGTTGGTGAAACTCATATGTTGGCCTCACTGGAGAGAATCTCGTTTACAGATCGAGTCGATAAATCACATACAAGATGAAAGGCGCGATATTTAAATTAGACATGAAAAATAACATACATAGCACAATACTAAGTGACATTACGATGTTTAATTTGAAGTGATGAACTGAATCGTGAAATGCATCATGAAGAGTCCACAAATATTCTTCTAGAAGAGCCTGCCTGAGATGTTTTGATATCGTTCATAATTGACAAAAAAAATTATGACTGATCACTCTTCTTCCTAATACAGTCTTGAAGGTAAGGTAAAATTCCATTTTATAATTTCAATAGCATTCAAAACAAGTTTGAAAGCTGTAAATAATTACAACACCCTAACAATCATTGCAAGAGATACTGGGATCGAACCCGGCTCATTAACATTGTTTTCTGGAAGCAGTGGTTACCTTTCTGTGTCGGGAAGATAGTTCGGTTTTTGGCATAGCTTAACAAATCAGATGAGAAGAGGTCGGGAAGGAAAAACAGATGCGTCTTATAGACAAAAGAGGATGACATGTTGTAAGATAACATGTTGAGATCATATGTCAGCTGCTTCAGTGTATGTGTACAAACATATTATAATCAAGAGAGAGGTATCTGCCATTCCATAAAAACGAAAAAGAGTAAATTCATATTTCCTGTGCAACATATCCCATGCAAACCATTCATAATTTTAGAATAATTTGTAACACCCCATTGAAAATAAAGTACATGGTGACCACGCCACTCCTTCAGCATTTGGTAAATTTACTGTCTGCAATTCATGACAGAGAAATAGCTCCAGGAGATCTAGAATCTTAGTAAGAGGTTAATGTTTGACAGCTTGCAACCCATTTTTGCTAGAATAAGATATATCTTCTTCACCCCAGCTCAAAGACCTTGCCACACCCCTCCCCCTTGCTCAAAACCTTGACAACACCATTGACGAAAGTACAGCCAACCTAAAGACAACACAGGGAAGAATTAATTTAATTACCAGTTACAGAGAGCAAATGAACTTGTGCACACTTCCAGCTTTACTGTTTCTTCACAATTGAAGTGCGAGTCATATCATATCAATATGCCATACTATTTCCTCTCACACAATGCACTAAATCAGAGAACTCATCAGTCACTGACACATATATAAAAATAATGTTGGTAGACTGGTAGAGCTGCATGCAGTTGAGTGCAAACGATTTGATAACCTGTAGCCTGCCGTGACTCATGAAGATTCAAAACCTGAGTAGGACTTACCAAATATTTAAAGTATTTCAGTGCTTAGGCGTTTGTACATCTGGAACCGATCTCTTGAAAACAATTTTCAGAAAATTCTCTTGTATAATTTAATACATAATTTCTTGCATTACTATGTGGCAATTCATTGTTCTTGTTTACGGTAGACAAGAAAATTTGAATCATACTTCTGACAGCTCACCAGTTATTTAAAAGATTTTACTAGGAGCTGATATGGCAGGACACATACCTGGATACAGATACAGAATTTAATCTTCTTGGAGGGGAGGGGGGAATAAACGCCTGGGACATCATGGTTTATGTCAAGTTCGGCACAAAATATTACACTTAAGGCAATATATTCTGTAAGAGTATATTTACTACACAATGTAAATACATACATATGTATCAGACATAATTATTGTTTTTAGAAAATAGAATAAAATTTTAATTCTCCACCCATTTGGGGGTGGCATTGGAGTCCTAAATCCACCCCTGTATAAAAACTTAGCAGTCAATAAGTAATGTAAGAGAATTTCGTTTACAGATCGAGTCGATAAATCACATACAAGATGAAAGGTGCGATATTTAAATTAGACATGAAAAATAACATACATAACGCAATACTAAGTGACATTACGATGTTTAATTTGAAGTGATGAACTGTAAAAGTTGATCGTGAAATGCATCATGAAGAGTCTACAAATATTCTTCTAGAAGAGCCTGGAAACTTATGGATTGGAAACTAGGAAATAAGATTTTTGAGCATTGCAGTAGGGGGAGATCAGTTACAACTAGCGTCCTGCTCAGCTCTAAAGAATTGAAATGTATTGCTGGCTGGATTCAGGAAGGTTGATTACCTCAGTGGCAGCTTTTCTATTTTTAATGAAGGCTATATGTACAGATGAAAAAGACGACTTCTTGATTAGAACTTTACCTTCTAACAAATATTTGTGAAGAGTACATTTTTCCAAATTCAGCCCATCAAAGTCCAAATTCCCACCACAGGCCCCAACAGATATTAAATATTGTGAGAAGAACTATATGACTTTGGAATTGTAACAAGATGATGTGGCTAGCATTACACTCTGGCTGTTCTGATCCCAGGATTAACCTGGCACTCATTTTAAAGGAAGCTGAATGACCCATGAAGACAGTATAGATATTGAGGCACCAGTAAAAATGCCATGAACCGGTCGCAAATTGAGAGATAGTGGTTTCAGGCTCAAGCCCCACTGTCCCAAAATGAATGAAAAGTTTAAAAATTTTCTTCTTTTTTGTAAAAAATATAATTGTTTGGTACATGCTATGTATTTGCATAGTGTAGTAACAATATATTTTTACAGAATCATAAATTGCCTTATATGTGCATAATTTTGCACCAAACCCTATTCTCAGACTCTCCAGAGATGCTGAACCGTCCCCCAAAAAAGTCATGGATCTGCCACTGCCCTAACTGGAATTCAAACCCCTGCACACCAATCAACAGCTCAGCCTAACCTAACTCAGCAGTATCCGGATACAATCTTTCAGTTTGTCTAAACAAAACAAGGTCAGCCTTTCTGACAAGGAATTCCAGCTATCAGTTTCAAATAGCAGTTTACATTACATATGAGACGAGTAAATTAATGAAAGCAGAGGAGAAAAGAAACTAAAAAAATGCACCAAAGAAATGCCAATTTATTTACAAATATGATGCATGACAAATTGGGTAACAATATGCTTTTTTACACATCAGAAGTCTTACAAGAAACAATTCAGTTAACCTTGCTAATCAGTACATGCACCTTTTGCAATAATAACCAAAAAAGATAAAGACATCAGTTAATGGGGATAAAACCAAATAAGAAAGTTACTGTTCTAGACACATTTGATGGTTTATATACTGAAACTTTTCTTTTGCAAATACTAGTAAAAAGTATATAAAAGTGGAAAAAGCCCAAAAAGCCAATCTAAATTTATTTGGCGAGTCATAAATCAAGCTTTTCTTACTGCAGAGCATACATAATTATAATTAAAAGAAACCATACAATAATACAGTTCTTCCCTTTTATGATGCACAATAACATTCTATTCATTTCATAAATGCTTTTGCAGTCTTGTATTTACATGATCCACAATCCCTCATCTAAGGAATTTTCATGCATCACTTTGGCTCAACCTTCTTTTAAGCTTGCATCTCTTAGGTAATTATTGCAACATAAAACTGCCTCGAATGTTACGAATAGCGTCATCAATCTACATCAAATGAAGCACAACTGAGAATCACTTTAATACTTGAGCAATGGACAAAGAAGCATAGGTTGGCATAAGACTAGGAACTCTGTTGTTTCAAGTATTCTCTGCTTTGGTAGATAGGCTAGAACAGCCTTCGCTGACTGACTAATTTAGTGCTTTTTTATGCACTTGAAACTACAATAATGATCTTTAACTTGACATACTACAGGAAGAATGTGATAGTGGTGGTATAATGAGAAGTTTCAGAAAGAGGAATTTAGAGCAAATTTAAACAAGAGTTAACCATGTATGTAAATAAATTCTGACCCCCTCTGACTGAGACATATTAAACATTTTAACAAATCTAAAATACACATGAGGCAGAGAAGAGGAGGAAAGTATATGTAAAGAAGACAAAATAAAAAGGAATTTGAACACCTAAATATCAAACAATTATTTCTAAACACATGCCAGCCTTTGGATCTCAACCCAAGCACACTAAATACTCAATGGCAGGATAGATGGAACTAATTGATAAAATAATTTTTAAGAAAAATTAACTGTAATACTGGAAAATATTATAATACACCTTCAGTTATTCTTAATAATTTGCTAAAACCGATTCAACAAAAGAGAATAAATTTTTTTTTACACATACTCTAAATAAATTACAAATTCCTGGTACAAGATACTGTAGAAGTAACAGGCATTCAAGTGCTCAAGAAAATAATTTATGCTTTACATTACAAAATTAGGATTAAAAGTGTCTTTCTATTATACACAAAATTACAATAAAAATCTTAAAATGCATTTTGAATGCTTGAATTTTCTTCTTGGGTTACTTTTGAACGTTATTAACTAATACTAAATTTGGAATGATAAAAATATAAACTATATACACAGACTAAGAAATGCTGACAATTGCAGAATATATCAGATGTCCAATGTTAAAAGATTCATTCATGACATACTGACAAGGTGAATGTCAACTTTTCATGTACTTATAAAAATTTCCAACATTAACACAAAATAATATTAACACATAAAATAATTCAGTATAAAATAGTCAACAATTAAACATGAAAATAAAATACTTGGACTTGACAATTCATATGTATACAAGCAAATGTGACAAGATTGTTCTTTTCCATTCTACATACAAATTATAATCAGTAATAGAGAACAGAATGCATCTAATAATCCTACCGAGTTATTACCAGTTATATAAATTATTCTGTATAACACACTTATGTTTAAATCTAATAATAAATTTGCATTGTTTATGCCCCTATAAATGGTCACACACTGTTGTATTAGTATTTCTTACATAAACAGCACTGAATTTAAGATAAGCCAGGAAACAAAATTGATACCGTATTGATATCACAATGCTTCTTAAAGAGCAATCTCTATTGCAGCCAGATGCAGAACAGCTATCAATTCATATACCAGCAATGGGTGTTGTCAAGGACCTACCGACTACATTCTGATAAAAAAAAAATTAAATAAAAAAAAAGCAAGCCACAATATTTCACATAAATAGCCATATGGAGGCTTCATCACAGATGTGTGTGGCATAGCAGTTGTTTGTTGTCTCCAAAACTGAAGGCTGTAAGTTTCACAGCTATTTTTCTTTAAATCATCACAGTATCTGCCGAGTTGCAGAATTGCACTCTAGGAAATACCATCACAGGTTTGCAACAATATGAGTATCTATCTTCAGCAGATAAAATCCAACAACAAAAAAATGTCAATAGCTTTGGGAGTCACACATGTCTTTTCGTCAATATATGTGGCATTGGCAAAGCCCTTGTTATTCCTGTATTTCATAGAAACACTGGTTGGCTGACAGCAGACTGCTCATTAAATTAACAATATAGTTTATCAAGCAGTTAAATAATTTGTACAGCACCATTAAAATTTCAGTCACAAAAGCAAGAATCAGTACATGAAATTGACTTAGCACTTTCATAGACAAAGCATTCTACAGCCATACAATTAACATAGTTCACTGAAAGTAATTTTAAGAAGACTTGATTAACTATATCTGATTGGAAAAGTTTATATCTAAAACTAAAAACAATTAAGAGGACATGTCTCAAAAATCATGATCCATTCTCAAAAGTGAATGTCGTCATCAAACAGTATGTGACATTGCATACATATACATATGGGTGTGTTTGTGTGCGCACACTTATACATATGTATATGTATTTATATATATTTACTCACACTAGTAAAAGTTAAAGGAAGAAATACATGAAAACATTCTTAATGAATGCTTAAGATCACTGGCCTGTAGCTTAAAAAATCGATGTGCACTACATAAATGGAGGGCAGGCAGAGCAGTAGCTCGCAAGCGGTCTTCTAGCGATGCTGGCCAGCGGTCCGAGGCTTTCATGAACGCTCACTGCATGGCCCAAGGAACGAGCATCTGCCTCCTGCTCAGCTTACACCTGCAAAAATTCCACGAGTTTTTTTTATATACATATAATTTATATATATATAAATTTAAAACGTAGTGAAAATGGGATGGGGCGGACTTTCTAATTCTCAAGTAGACTGTGTTTTGAAAATCATGTATGCAAATTTACATCATGCCAAGATTAAAACTGTAGATAGACATACAAACACACATGCACCACCCGAGACTGTACATGAAGATATATATTTGAAGATGATCTTCAAAACACCGTCTACTTGAGACTTCAAAAGTCTGCAACCATCTATTTTCATTACTTTTTTCGCTTTTTTCGATATATCTCACAAACTGAATGAGATATCAACTTGATTATAAACCTCAACATTGCTAATTTAAACATCTAGAAATGGGATTTTGGATTTTTTTATATTTTACTTTATAGTGGATGTAGGGGGTAGAATTGATTTCATGTTGGTGTGTATTTTGTAAAAATTCATTGTTGCATTTTATACATTGTTGTATAAAATGTAGAGGTTTGGAAATCTTTGTTTTTCATTTAACCATTCAAACAAGCAATATCTCATTTAACTAAAAATATTGTGTACCCTTAAGTATTAAAATAAAAGGATATAAATGTATAATAACAAATATTTTCTATCCAAATTATTCTCCCGGGCAACGCCAGGTTCGTTCAGCTTGTGAAAACAAAAAAGAGGATTAAACTGTCAAGACCTCCATAGCTCTGTGATTTTGCAGCCTAGGCAGAAGGAACAAATGGTGTGACCAACATCAAGGATTGACCCCAAGACAGACCATGTCATTCGATAGCAAGCCAAGATCAATGAAAGTGCTTTAGCAAAGGGAATGGAAATTGGTCTAATAAGCAGAAACTCTTGTAAGTGAGAAATGTGCTTTTAACAAGTTTAACCTAATTTTACACATTTTTATTGACTTAGGATTGTTGCAAAACATCCTTGTACTTCAATCATATTATAAAACACCAGAGCTCAATCAGGCAGATTGACAGAGTTTCCATAAATCTTTTCCACATAAATAATCTATTTCTTTTAAAACTAAAAAGTAACGCAAACAAAAATTAGAGAAAATGAAGTTTGCCTTGTTGAAACAGTAAAACCTCCCATTAATACACGCAAGCTTACACATTTTATGGAAAAAATTATATCAGGGAAATATAAAATATGCTGCCAATACAAGTAATGATAAATGTAAGTAAACAAGTGTTTGATCGCAGCAGTCATGTGACAGACAGTGTACCTTATCCTGCCCTGGCAGTATATGCAGAAAAACTATACTAATACAACTCATCCTTTCATAGCAGACAAAACCGTATTTTCAAAGTATATATTTGTACACATTTTCTACACACAAGTCTGAGTTCTGGCAAGGCTCTATAGTGACAATGCCGACACTACACAGATGGTAATGTTGATGCACATTCAGGGGCATTATTGGAATTTTGTTAAAAATTACCTCACCTATTACATGGAGGTCAAAATAGACTGTAGGGACATATGTTTTGTCCACTATATGCAGGAATCTCTTATAAACAGATCTCGTATTTGAGAAATTAAATCCCCAGAGGTGACGTTGGGAAGGGCATGACATGTAAAAAATATTTAAAACAACCTATATTAGTGTTGAATCCATAGATTGCTGATCATTTGCTGAGATAAATTATAATACTCCTGATGCTGTTTAATTCCGTTTTAAGACCACAAAAGTGAAATCCTCTTAGGAATGAAGTGGGATAGTGATGGCATGTAAAAATAATACAAAACTACCATAATGAGGGTTGAATCCACAGTTTTCTGGGTCATTGAAATAAATAGGGTCACTTTTGATATTTCACTTTTACATAAGGATATAGTAACTACAGGGATGGGGAAAAACATCCCTAGATCCTGTATGGGTGGAGTGGTGCGGTAAAAATAATCTAAAGTGTCGTATATCTTTCAATTGAATAATTTTTGGAGTCGTTTAGATGAATTGTGACACAATGCCATTTAAACACAAGTTCCACACTAATGCAGGGGGCAGTGAGATACTCCTAAATCTTCTAGGGGTAAAATGGCATCTTTAAGCTAATGAGTGAGGGTCTCAATGGTGGTAATGTTAGGTCCAATTATAGTTGAATAAAATGCAACTCTGTAGAGCCATCTGGAAATTTTTATGTCAAAAAAATAAAAGTGAGGGGACTATACTCTGGTAAATATGGTAACAAGTTTCTAATCCCACTTCCTTTATCTCAAGAATGAATGATAGAATTAAAAGAAGAAAAAAAGGAACAAATTATTTTACTTACCAGAATCTGTAGAATCATTGGCTTTTCCTTTTCCAGTCTCCAAGGGGTTTCCTTGTTTATTTAGCGTAGCAGCCAGTTCTCTCACAGAGCGCTTTTCGGCATTTTGCCCTAATTCCAAACAATGAGAAAATCGTAATAAAATATGGAAAGACAAGAACAGTTTCATTTAAATGTTACAATAAAATAAAAAAAATAATGTAATTGCTCTGAAATTTAAAAGTGAGTGGTTGAAAAGGAATAAACTTACTTTAAACCTAGTCAAAACTATACATGCTCTTTGGGTATTGTTGTGATAGCTACCCTAAACTTGTTAGTATTAAAATAGGGAATAAAGTCCTAACCTAAGTCGATAAATATAAGTACCTAGAAGTAACTTTTGACTTTAATATGAGGTGGGAGCTCCATACTGAAACTCTTGCAAAGAGAATTAGATATTACCTTTATACATTTTACAAATTAAAGCATCTCATGATTGAAACTCTATGATGTCTTTACTAATACTTCATACATTGCTTAACTTTCTATGGTATAATTGCCTAAGGTGGAACATATCCTAAAAGCACTGATTTTCTAGATAAAATTGTATCTGCTTTTCATAGAAATCTAGCAGCTAATGATTTTTGTATCCTAGGTATTGAGAAAAGCTGTTGCCTCTTATCTACGATCCATTAATAAATTTGTACAATTTAAATTTGTAACAGGATCTATACAATGGGTTTTGCCTCTAGCTCGATGAACTATCTTTTAAAGATCAAACTATTACATAGCATCGAAAATTTTCAATTTCCTACCAAGTAATGAATCGAAGACTAGTCTTGTAAAAACCATGCATCAAAAATTTATTATAAAAGTGGATTCTGGTATTTAACATAGACAAAATTTTTGAGTCAAGCTAATAAAATTGTAAACTGTAATTCTGTGCATAAAATAGTGAAATTTTTTCATGTTTCTTTGAGTTTTATAATGTAATATCAAATTTACATACTTTTACATTATTCTATTATCAAAGGTTTGCTTTTTGCACCGACTTGTAGGCTGGTTGCTTTGTTTTTATATTTTATAAATTCTTTTGGATGATCTAAACAGATTTGTTAATTTAGTCTTAGTTTATTCTTAAACAGATGTGTAATATTTATACTATTACATGTGCTTACTTACCCTGCCTACACACAGGTAACTGCAATTGTTATGGCTTTTGTCACTATTATGTTTTGTCTTATTGGTAATAAAAGATAAATAAAAGGAGTTAAAAATAAGTTATATGCAAAACAATTTACATTCGCCCAAACTCCAATGGGATAATATCAATTAAAGTACATCTACTGTACTTAAATTTGTAAAAAAATACAGAATGAAATGTTTTCCTAGGTCAATTAAAAGGTTTTAAAAAATTAATTACATTTTCCTTAACAGTTTTCTGTAGTATTAAATGCTTTAATAAATGTCCTTTGTATCATCACATTTCCTCACTAACAGTATCTTCCGCTAAAACTGTCTTTCTGATACTCACCCCCAGAGCCCATACTTGCTACTCCAGAATCTGTTGATTCGTCCAGAGCATCTCCAGAATCAGGAGTGTTGGCTGCAGAGGTGTTTGTGCTGGAACCATCACTCAGAAGAGAAAACTCACCTGAACAGAGGTGGATCATTGATACCATAACATAATTTGACATTTTGAAAGAAGAAATTTTACCCACAAACCATTTATACAAAACACAAATAAATGTAATGGGCATTATAATGCAATTAGGATGTACATATTCATATAAGTGATGGAGGCTAGAAAGAGACAGAATGCTGGGAAAAAAGAAATGGAGGGGGGAGAAATGGTAAAGAGAACCATGGTGGAGGGGGATGGAGCGGGAGAGAGAGAGGGGGGAGAGATATTGGATCACAATGTGGGCCCTATGGCAGTGGTACCCAAAGCAATGCCAGAGGCCAGATATATATTTTGTACCCATGTTTATATTTATATATTTCTACAAGTCATATTTTTTCATATTATACGTAAAGAAATGTAACACGAAATAAAAATTAAAAGTTTTTAGTTGCTGTGAATGAATTGTTAGGTTTAGAGGTGCTGCTTGAAACAATATGTAGATCAAGAAAGCTGGGATCTAAAACGTTTGGGAACTACTGCCCTTTGGGTTCATGGGTGATTGGGATCTGCAATGATACGATATCTGCATATGGAGGATAAGATGTGATCAACATAACGCTCCAAATGCTTTGATCCCTGAATAGACCAGGTATACTTTGTACAGCAGGACCTACGAGTCAGTGTTGTTAAAGCAGGTGGTCAAGTCTTTCCAAGATCACAGCGGGGTTTGAACAAGCACCTCAGTGCTACCCATGAGCCATGCTGTCTTTCAAGGATATGGTGCAAAGAACAATGTAACTATTAAGTTGACTTTTTAGTTTTTGGATAGTGATGAGTACCACGAGGCCTTAATTTCCTTTCCCTCCAATTTGTAGGCTTGATGTTTTCTTTTATGTTTGGAAGGGGTATTGTACTATGGTGTGTGGTTGTTTTTTGGATTGTTCTGTTGGTGAAAGGTTTTTTGAATCATGAAACTGAACATGGGGTGTAATCTATGAAGTAATGTAGTGTTAAAAGTAACAGCCCCGATGAAGATAACATACGTTATCAAAACATTGGCACAGTTTAATAGATATATAAACATACGCAAGAATCAGTTGCAATTTGTGTTCATGTCTTGCAGTTTATCTGCCCTTCTTCATGGAAAAACTTTGTCACTCACCTGATTTTCGGTCTCCAGCTACAGACCACGGTCTTGGTTTTGGAGCAATTGGAGGAGGAGGTTTGCCTTTCAAACCACATTGTTTGTTTTCTATTAACACCATCAAAAATATCATTATATAAAATACTATAAATTTCAGTCATACACTACATGGGAGAATTTTATTTAAGCTACAAAAATGGAAAATTATGAGGCAAACTATAATTGTTTAAGAAAAAAAATTAGAGGGGGAAAGAAAATTCAATAACAGAAATGGTACCTGCATCATTCCGTGGCTCCCTCGCAAGAGCAGACCGCAGGATGGGAGACTTGGATGAATCTTTGGGCAGAGCTGTGGGAGGTGATCGAAGAGAATCTGCTAAACCTGTAGCTCGCAAACGTGTAGGCCTTGCAGTGGGGGAAGGTGGGCGATCGCTGCTGCTTTCTCCAAAGCTCTAAAATGGAACCAACACATCAGGACAAGACCAAAGGGGAAACATTAGAAACATGCTGCCTACACTCAGCTAAAGTGAAAGGGCAAGCAGTAAAAAGTGCATTCAATCCAGTTTCACAATTACACTATTGTTGATATACTTGAAATTTCCTTCAAGGAACAAGTGAGGTAGAATTGTTTTTCACTGTAATAAGAATATTGAAACTAAACAAAAGCATAGAATTTTAATCCATTTATAAAATATTAGCTAATGATCAATAAAGCTATTGAAAAATATACAGCAAGATATGTGTTACCAACTAAGATGTTGAAGAGACTCGTACAGGTCTTACTGGAGAGAAAAGAATTGAAATGTTTAAAAAAATACCAGAAACATGACACTCGGGAGATAATTTCAGAACTATTATGCCAAAAGTGAAAGAATTGTGAAATCATTAAGAAAGAACATAGATATAAAATTGGATATTAATGCTTATAACAGAACACTGTAATAAACACACAATATTAATACAATTACAGTCTCTTAGATAAAAGTGAAACTGATTAATAAAATAAACATATGAAGTCTTCAAGTCTACATTTATACAGAATATTCTTCAAGAGTTATGATTCTGAACTATAAATTACAGGAGAAAGGAAAATTTTCACTACTAAGTCCTCAAACTCCTTATTTTAAACATTACTACATATTAGAGTTTAGGGTTAAAATGTGATTAAAATGGGTTATGCTTTTAGAGATACACAGTACTAAGATAAAATTAGTTCAAAAACCACTAATTAATATAAGAAAATATACATTCATTTCTTATTTAATTCAAGAATAAAATTCAAAAACATGAACTGAAATTTATGTGTAAATTTCACATCAAAACTTTAGCTCAAGATACTGCTAAGATTGGAATGAGAATTTCCCTACCTGTCGAAGAGCACTATTGGGATTGCGCTTGTCTGCACCAGCTCTCAGTCGAGCAACTCCAGGTCGTGGAGAAGTACTCTCTGAACCATCCACTCCCATACCTTCTCCACATTTCTCTGTCAAAATTAATGTACCAGTAAGAAAGAATTTTTGCATTGAGAATATAAGTATGTTTTTTGTAGTTGCATACAAGAGTTTTAAAGATGACTCAGTCACCAATATAAGGAAATAGTCCCAGAAATAAATATATTATTTTCACTAATGTTATTAACAAGAAATATCTCATTACTTCACAACAATAAAAACATTCTTCATGAATTTATACTTCCTCCAAATATTACTAGGACTAGGTACTTAGAGAACATGATATGTTGGTAGTGCTCCATCAAACTTTTTAAGAGTATCCATCATCTATTATCTTAAAACATTAACATTTTATAAACTACATTTAAAGTGCCTGAAGACAGGTTCTGAGTTAAACTATTTTCTCTCTACAGGAAAACATTCACAAAAGGTATCTCTTATTTTTGTTGGTATTTTTTTGTCATTCTCTTTCAACAAGAATCAAGTGATTCAAAAAAATTNAAAAAAAAAAAAAAAAAAAAAAAAAAAAAAAAAAAAAAAAAAAAAAAAGAGAGAGAGAGAGAGAGGTAATACACACGTTAAACAAAGTGGAAACAAATTAAATCATTAGATTAGTCAAAGTATTTTATTGTATTCAGTAGTATATGATTCTGATATGAACTAACCTTCAGTCTTCTCTTCATGTCCAAGGAATCGTCGAGCTAAAGGAGAGGCAGTAAGAGGTGAATCACCCTGAGAACGTCTTCCAATCAAAGGAGAGCACTTTTCCAGGTTATCAGTCGAGCGAGAGCGAGGGGTAGGCTCCAACAAAGATACCCCTTTCAGTAATGGTGAACTAAAATAAATAAATGATGCAAGTAAGAAAACCAGTGAACACATTCTACATAAAACTTGTGCAACATAACTCCAACACCTTTTGTCATACTTCCGTGACCAGTGGGGAAACCTGGAAGGCATGCGTAAGATTAGCAAACCCTTTGTTTTCGCAATTCCAGGAATACCAATGTTTTTGGAATAACATTCATTTTCCTCTTCCTTTGGCTCTGAACCATCTCCAGAGCGGGAGTTATGTTATATCGCACAAGAATTAAACTTATTAAATAAAGACAACCTTTAGTTTTGCATACACAAGCTCGGCACGTTATAATTAACTTGGTACTGGAGATTACAAAATCAAATTTACAAACCCTGTTTGTTCCTTCCGTAAGTTGCATCCTTTCTCATCATCGGGTCCACATTTACCAGGACCAGTACACCCCGTAGGCCGAGGCCGACAGTCGTCCCGACTACCACTAGTACTATGATTAGGACTGTCATCTAAAGGGAAAGTATGAGAACTGGAAAAAAAAAGTACAACATTAGAGATGGTACTTTTATGGGTAGTTTCCTGTTCACACAGTGCAACACTAAATAAACATGAAAAATATTATTCTATTCTTTCATTAAGATTTTTAAAAATATTTAGATATCTAAATAAGGGTTGTACAAGGACTATCTCTAATTCTTGAGGAACTTCTTCATTTGTTACAATGCAACTAATTGTCAATTCTAACCTGTCAATGTCCACACCAAATATGAAATGTAAATAAAGTTATTGAGACCAAATAATGTTCATATTAAGAATAAATACTGTATTTTTACATTTGTTCATTCCTTTAGAATTGTTTCAATGATTTCAATGACAAATTAAAATTTCATTTACACAACTGTCTTGAAACTAGTATAAACAAGATCTCTACTACCACAAAATGTATCTTGAGACTTTTAGATTTCCTTCTACAAAATATACTTTGTAGACAAACTCTAGATATCCTTTACTACAACTATAATCTCATTTTATTTTTGACTGTATTCAGTCTATAATGTGTTACTGCAACCCAGAATCATGACCCCAGATTTGTAATCATTACATTCAACTGATCATCAATTTATCCTTGGTTTGACCCATGAAAATTTATTCCCAAGCTCAATATTTAAGACATCTTCGGCTCACAGTGTAAGATGAATGCATTTTAAAGGCAATTCCAGGTATAAAAAAGCTTGTAAAATAAACTAGATGGAAAAATTTTCTGTTTGAATGTTTATTACGGAGGATAACTTTTTTCTTCCCATATTTTAATAAATATAATTCAGTTAATGTTAAAACCAACGAAATTAATAATGACGGTTAAAAACTATGGATTAAAGACAGCAGTTATATGACGACCTACCTATCATCTGATGTTGGAGAGACAAGTGGTGTGCCAGTAGGAGTGACAGAACCTGGACGGAAAAAGGAGTCCAGTCCTTCACCCAAATGGCTACTGCCAAGTGCATCTGCTGGGCGCAGCATAGGCCGAGATGGTGCTCTTGTCTTTGCTCTCCGAGGACGACCTTTCACCAGATGCTGCAACTGCTGGCCACTTGGAGTCGGCAGCTCTGCTACACTGTCAAGGGACTCTGAAAATATGTGTCACATAACTGATGAATGTGGAATGTGAATGAAAGGTTGGAGTTTTGATTTACAAGTTCACTTTCATGTCACCAGGATACCACATAGTACCATATTGGCCTTAATAAAATACAACCCTGAATATAGTTCAATTCCAATTATTTTGAAGTAAAGCTCAGAAAAAAGAAACATCCATTTTATCTTTTTAAATTACAACATTCCTCCTAACTCATTAACAATGCAAGCATTTTTCATTCGCAGCTGTTCTTTTCAAAAAGATCAATATTATCTCTACTTATAATGTGCAAATGTTCAGAAATGATAATTACAAGAAGAAGAGCTTTGGTGTAAAAGCTATTGAGACCGGAAACTAATTTAAATTTTGACTACCACTACTATCGCCACCGCAACAAAATGCATGAGTGGAAGACTACTTTGCAGAGACAACAATGCTGCACCGTAATATTGTTTGAATACCAAGACTTCTTGATTAGCGACAATGAATAAATGGATTAAAATGCTTATTGAGGTGCACAATACCCAACTTATAATTGATAATCTTGAAGTAGTCAATAAAGTACATAAACTTTCAAAGTCAAATAAACTTTCAAAGGTATCTATTGAGACAAAAAACGTCGCATTATATTCAGGCCTATACTGTATTTAATAAGTACTTAAAAACACAATAAGATGCAGTGTAATAGCTGGAATAGTGGGCAAGGGAAGTGTAATGCCTCAAGTGGTCCATATAGTCAATGCTAAGAGATGATAAAAGCATTTCTGATCCACACTTAAATCAATTGAGCACAAAGCATCTAATGCCAACATGCAGCTAAAACAAAATGAGAATTTCAGCTTTTTGAGCTGTTTTAAAATACTTGAGATTGCACTATATTTGGGGTTGCATTATATTCATGATAATACAGTAAATCTGTAGATGGTCAAAATACATTAATAACAAAAATTACTGACCTTCTGCAGATTTTGGAAGAGAAGGCAACAAATCAGGAATATCATCAGCAGACAGTCCCTCTACTGAATCCACGACAGATTTGGGGCGTAGCTTACGGCCATGCAGGCTTTTTCGTTTTGTTGAGAGATGAGGAGTAGCCTATTGCAAAGCAGAAGAGAAAAGAAATTTTAAAATAGCAAGTTATGCACTAGAAGTAAGGAAATCTCATTTTGTAAAATAACAGTTACACATAATTAACTAAAAGTAAAACAAAATAAAAAACCCAATTCATAAACTAGGAGACAGAAAACAATACAGAATCAATAAATAGATTTCAATAAAAAGATAACAAAAAAATTATGAAAAATGACATCTAAAATTCTTTAATCATATTTACAAAATTCTACCCATTTTTCTGTGCCACATGGATAATAGAACACACCCATATAAACCAGAAAAAAAAAACTATATTCCCCTCAACAATAGCCAAATAAATTCACCATATTTTCTTCACACAGAGATTGATACCAATGATGATTCAAATTTTATAACTTATATTGATAGCAGAAGACAATTTGAAGCGAGTCTAATAATACATTGTGAAGTAATAAATCAAGAATGCAAGGTTCATTAATTTTTTTGGTGATATTCTTGTACAGTCGACAGCCATGTTAGGAAATTTTAATTTAATAAGTAAATATAAGTATCGAAAAATATTTTCAGTATTAAAAAGGTTCAAGACTGATTACGACCAAGTTAAGTAAATCAAGTTACTTTACAGTCCAGAAAAAAGCAAGGAGCCAAATACTAAACAAATTTAACACAGGGTATATCCAAAATTATCCATAGATGTTCCAAAATTTAAGAAACAAAAAAACAAATACCACAATTATGCCATAATAGCCACAGGGGAAATACATTGAATTATTATTTTGTTTAGTTATTTTATTGTAGAAAGTAAAACTAGCATTTCTTTTCTTCTTTAAACATAAAAATGAAAGTTTTTTTACTAACTTAATCATGCTTCATGCCAAAATATTTGTTAAACAAATAATAACTTTTTGACATACATCAATAACTGAGAAAACAAAACGCTAGTATTACAGTACAGAAGAACTGAACAGTTAACAATAGAAACAAAGAACACATGCAGTGAAGAACACTCAAAACAAGCTAATTTAATAAAAAAATTAGAAAACAGAAGAACTAATGCCACATACTAATAAACCAATGAACATATTTAATAATTTAATGTGCCAGCAATGAAGAATAGAAGAAAGTAAAAGAAAAAAACCCGTTAGACAACGGATATGAAAAAAACACTGAGTGCAACTCTTCTTGTAAGTATTGCAAACCTTCCAGTTTATGAAATATTTATAAAACAAGAATGCAAATAAACAACATAGCAGCTTGCACACATTTCATAGAGTTTAAATAACTTTAGTAGGACCTTCCTCCCATCTTCCCCCAGAAAATAATCTTGAAATTTATTGGAGGTAGTGTAAACCTAGTGGACATTATGCCAAAATGTTTCCGCATCAGTCCCTGGCATACCCCATTGGATTTATGGAGATAAAGGCGCAATGATTTTTTTGGCCTTTGCACAAACCACTGGTACCTTTGACCCACTTGTTTGGCAGGCCATGAGATATTCTAGACATCCATAAAATTCCCATCACCTCACTGGATTTAAAGGGTTTTACCCACACAGAGCTACACTAAAGAGAAGTTTATTAACTCTAATGTATATTTTTATATCACTGTCCCAAAAATATGGAAAGTGATCAAAGATGTTTTATATTGGGTTTAAAAGGTAACATTGGAAGAACTTTCTCAATAAACATGAAGAAGAAATTTATGATTCAACAATAAAGGTTCACTACTCAGTCAATAAAACTTAGTACATATCATAAAGCTGCTATATGGTATGGAGAAGCTAATGATCTGAATCTATTTCGATATAAAATATACGTTTAATGATTCCAAAAAATAGGTAAAACATTATGAGAGGATACTAGTGTTATGGTTCACAATAAGCAAATTATTACTTACTGTTATTTAGGCATTGTTAAACTTGCTCAATAATAATATGAACACATTGGGTGGTTGTCCATTAAGTAAGGAATAGTATTAAATATAATAAACAGTAGAACCTCACTTCTACATTCCCAGAATTTGACTTTGCTCGTCTTTTCTCCATATTTTTCAGTCCCGAGAATTCTTCAATTTTTACGAAGTAATTTTCACCCAGTATTTACAATATTGTAGCTTTGATATTCTCACAATACATACTCTCTTGAATCATATGGTGACACTTTCAAAATGCCGTTGAAGGCTTGCTTCTGGGCGTTTGCTGCGAAAATTGAGAGCCAATGTTTTGACCAGCATACTGAAGTCTTCCGAGATGACAATAACAGTATGGAGGTCAAAATGTTGGCTCTATGACAACTGATGCAGCAGACACCTGGAAGCCAAACCACCAAAACTTCTAAAACGCCTGCTGTCAGTGCACCGACATCTAATATGCACAATTTTGTGTCTGAACATATCACAAATATTATTAGAAACTGAAAAAGTTCATTTTTGTTAGCACTCCAGCATTCATAATGCAATGACTGTGAAGAAAGATACCAAAAATTTTCTGGGATACAGAAGCAGAAGTGTCATTTGTTGCATCAGCAAAATGAATGAAATATTCAAACAATGAGTAGAGCAACTTTATGAGAAATCAACTTTTCAATGCTGGACTTTTTATTTAAAAAGTAATTTACTTGAATAAGTGTACAGAGTATATAAGAAACAATAACAAATACATGTTATATTGCTTAAAACATAGTCACTGTGTCCTATGACTTATAAGCTCAATATCCATTTTTCTCATCTTTCATTTTCCCTGTTTACCCCCTTTTGTCCGGGAATCTTGAAAAGTGTAAGAAAATGGTTACTGAAATAAATAAGGTTTCTTCCAAAATCTTGTATTATCAAAGGAATTCTCACAACATTATTACTTGTTAATGGCATGCAATATTTCATCGTTGTAAAACAAAAACATTACAGAGGAACCCAGTCATAAGAAACCCACTTATGGAGGACAATATCCGAGGTCCAGAAAACGAATGTTTAGAAACAATGCATTTATTACCTGAATATAAGATACCTGTGTACAAGAGATTCCCACTTGTAGTGGACGAAATATACTTCCACACAGTTAATTTCAATATTTAGTTAAGAGACAGTAATTTTTCCCCAAAAATTCTGAGAATATTTCAGTGGCTGTTCTGCATGTGCGTCAACAATGTAGCATCAATGAGGCGTCACTACCAAACCTCGCCAGGGTTTCTAGGATGTATATTTAGAAAAGCAGAAAAACTACAACCTACAAAAACACTGAATATGGATATGTTTTTGTTTTTTTTGTTTTTTTTGTTTTTTTTGTGGGGCTTTAGGGCTCGTCAACAGCGAGGTCATTAGAGCCCTGAATATGGATATGAGGGATGGGCTGTACTCATATAGTTCTTTTAGGAATGGGATCTGATACACTGTCAGTAATGTGACCGGTGAGATCAAATGCTCATTTACTTAAATTTATTGTAACAACATATTTTATTTTACCCTGGGATAATTTTCCCTAAAACAAGTGTTTGCTTGTGTGTAATAGTGGGGGCCTTATTGGCCTTCTCGTTTCATCATGGCAAACTTAATTTTTATTACCATGAGCATTATATATTAATAGTTGGAATTTAAGTTATTTAATTATCTTTTAACTTATCATCACTCAGTGAATTTGAAATCAAGATAAAACATAATTATCATGCAAAGTGTCAGTTTATAAAATGCATTGAAAACTTGACAAATAATGAGTAAAAACTGCATTAGCACATACTTTTATGAATAGTTTTAGTCTTCATGCTTGGAATTACCTCACCAGAAGACTAAGGACAATTTTTTGGTGGATCTTGTGCAAAAAAATAAACTTTCCACCTGAAGATTGTTCTCAGATGACATAACCAATCAAAACAACTTGAGTATTGAAAGAAATTAAATAGCATACATTGCAAACTCATGCCAAGAGTTGGTTCAAAAAAAGAATACACCAGCAAATGTACTTACAAGGTTCAAATATTCCAATTTCTAGGGAGCATGTTGATGAGGATTGAAAAAGAAACATTGAAATATTAGTATCAATTGAAAAACAAACAACAAACCCACTCTGAAGCACCATTATTATTTTAAAATTTGGCAGAAACAAAAACCAATGCAATGCAATAATCTGGAAATGTCTCTTCTCCTAGTATGTACAAATTTACAATCCATGATTTGAACAATATCTTTTTCCATTGAAATTAAAATTTAAGAAGCAATTTTTATCTTGTACAATTATAAAGTTATTATCTTTTGGCAATAAGTTGGGAGAGTCGCAACATGTTCCAGAAAATCAGATGAATTAAAAAATTAAATTTATGATCCTTTTCCCCCCCTTTTAGATAGCATCTCAGTTTCAGAAATTGTTCAAATCAGAATGTTCATCTTTGTTAATGAGTCTTCAGATCATTTCAAATACTTCAGTACACACCACAAGAAACCAGCTAGTATATTCCTCTGATACATAACATTCATCATACAAAATAATCAATACAATTAGACAATAATATGTCTAGCAAACATGATAACTCCAGGAACTTAGAACAAATGCAATCATCAAACATCATAGATGCAGAGGAGTAATAAAATGAAACCTTCAGGATCCAGCTTTCTGAAGTTCCCTAGGCAGCCCCTTAGGTGTGAGAGAGGCTACGCACTAGGCTCCAATCACACAGAAACTCACAGACCTTTTCTGACATGTCATATGAAGAGCAACTGAAACTCTAAACTATTATCCATTAGCTGCTGGACAGAATACCTGAGTCAAGCTTTTAAGCAAGAAAGAAGGTTAAAGAGTGTGATACTTACCATAGGCGACTGGTCTGATTGTTGGCTTATCGTATCGGCCATGGAGTACGTTTCGCTGGGATCATGGCACGAGTCAGAACTCACTCTAGACCTCGTTCGCAAGACATCTGGTGTGGAGGACCTCTTCTTTCCAGAGTCTCCAACCTATTTACAGGTGTAATAAGTCAGTTCACAACTAGATATTCAGAAAATTTAAAAAAATTACATTTAATACTGTAGCAGTTTTACAACAAATCACCCTTTCATTTGGAAGTAAAGGCCTCAGAATATGGTAGAGCTTGACTGGGGATTTGTAGTAAAGACATTGAAAAGGATTAATCATAAAATATTATTAAAAAAGAGGGGCTTTTAACCACTACGCACAGTTACAGAAAATACTGTGGACGTTGGTCCACACTAGAAGTTAATTTGTTGAAAATGTTAACAATGTAAATATATTTCATTTAACAATGCTCACAGTAATCTCTACGTGAGCCATACAATTTCTAAGCCAGTTTATCCTAGAAACCATAAGAGAACAAGAGAACAATACTTCATTGTTTTAAAATTGAACTGACTTTTCGGATTTTTTATTTATTTTTGAACCTCTAAAAATTCATTTCTTATTAGTTTTTAATGCATAATACAATCATGAAAAATATTCCTATCAACATGAAAAACTAACAAACATTCCCAGGAATTAAAAAATATCAAATTCATTTTTACTACAAACATACACAAGATTCAATAAGAATGAACACCTCAAATATCTCATAAGAGGATACAGATATTGAAATGTGGTTTTCACAAAGATAAGTCATTACTAGAGACTAATAATTTGACTATTCAAATGATGATACAATCAAACAAAAAAATAATTTACAAAATCAAAAAACAAAACTGAACCCACCAGGGATTTGTACGTCCTTGAGAGCATCTCAATAACTTCGTCAGTAACTCGGTCAGACACATGAGCCGCAACAGCTAAGTTCAATTCACTGCAACAGTTAAAATAATATTTCAAAATAATTTTTGTTTCATGCTAAAAAAAGATTCCAGTTTTATGTGAAAAGAATTATTCAATCAATGCAGATAAGATCACTTATTTCCAACATGCTTATTTTTTTTCCAGTTCTTATAAAATTGGAATTATATTTTATTTTTGATCAAAAAGTACAGATAGACAAAATTACTTAAATAGTAGTAATTCATAGAGTAGGCTACACAGTAAATAAATAATAAAACTAGCTATTTCATAAAATCATCAGAATAATCAAGCTGTAATTCATGACATTCATAAAAGAATAACCTTACTTGATCTTGTTGATGATATCAGTGCCAGCCTGCTCGATAACAGCAGTTCTAACAAATTCAGCAGGGAGATGGTTTTTACTAGTACATGCACGTCTGATCTCCTGCTGCAACCGGCTGTCTGCTACATGTGGACACTGTTCTTCAGCACAACGAAGCATTGCATCCAAGGCACCTTGCAGACTGTTCACGGCCTCTGTGTGAAGATCATCAGCAACCTGTCGAAGCCTCGTATCCAAAGGACCTCCGGCAGCTTCCTCACGACGTTGCACAGCTTCTTGCAGACGAGGCAGAAGCTGGAAAAAGTATTTTTAATTCAATTCAATTTATATCTTGTAATATAATAAAGAAAGGTTGAGGCCATCACCGCTGTCCTAACCACATGATTTGGGCAAATGAATAAGAAAGGAGAGATGTTGGTTTGTATACAGCGGACCGGATCCTGTTCCACCAGTATACGTAGAAAAGCTATACGAGTACAGCCAATCTCTCCATGGAGTACGAACCCTAGCATTTTCATAGATTGTACACCTACAGCTTTTCTAAATACATGTCCCAGCAGTTCCAGCGAGGTTTGGCACTGCCAATGCTGACACAACACACAGAACAATGCACATACGGAACATTCACTGAAATTTTTACAGTCTATATGAAAAATTATCTTTTACCATACAAGGGAATTGGAATTTTCTGGGGAGATATGCGATTTGTCCACTATAAGTTGGAGTCTCTTATAAGCTACCTTATATCCTGGTCCTAAATGCCTAGTTTCTATAGGTTTGTTCTCTGGACCTCTAATATTGTCCGCTTTAAGTAGCGACTCCATAATTTCGCGGCAACGAATCTCGCAAAATTTTTATATTACATCGGATTGAGTTCAAACCCAGGTAGATCATCTCACGGTAACCTGCTGATCTAAGGAATGCCACGCCAAAAAACGGGAAATCCACAGATTTTTTATGATCCACAAATCATTGGAAACTTCTGCCGATTTAACAGCAATTTGACTTTTTTCTTATTTTGAAATACTAACTCCTCCAATGTAATTTTCTTTTTCACAGAGATTTTTAAAGAAATACTGTGTTTGTATTTAAAACTGTATATTTGTTACATGCAAAAATCGACTAAATGGAAGAAATTAAACCCTATGCAAGTTTTTCACTTTTAATGTATTAAATTACTACTCACATTCAGTGTTCCATTTTGTACACAATAAAATATAAATTAAAAAAAATTGCTTCGAAAACACAGGCTACCAATGTTAAAATCATCACATTAAATGTCCTTTAAAATGCAATATAAGAAAATAGTATTAACTTCAAAAATTGGATGAAAAAGATCGTAAATGAACATATATCCGAATTTCAAAATGACGAAACTGAACATTTCAACTTGATAAAATGGGGTCTCTAAATATAAGCGATAATCTTATAACCAGGTTACACTTATTATTGTTCTTTGACATTAAGACAGTTACCTGTTTAGAGTTGTCTGCATCTTGGATAAGTCCAGTGGCGAAGTTGATCTCTCCAGTGTCGGAGTTCTCCTGCTGAGCCAGCGTGCGGATGGTGTCTTGCGTCTGAACAACCAGGCGATCCACCATCTGCTGCGTTGAACTCAACAGGAAACCCTAGAAAGTACGTTTTGAAATACGATTGCTCAAGAAAATAGACTAGTAGATAAACAATTTGATGATGTTGACTATATACTCATCTACTATCTGACAGTATGCCATAAATGCTATTAGAAGTAGAAGTAGGTTCATATTTATACATACTTCAAGTATTATAATCACTAAATATGCAGCAGTTTCCTCAGGAAACATATTTCAATTAATTTAGTTAAAATCTACTAGTTCAATGCATGTATGGACTAAAATTGTAAAATATCAACAGACTCTACATATGTCATGATATAAAAAATTCTAAAAAACAAATGTTCATTCACAACAAAATCAATTTTTGTTTCTCCCTTTGTACTATTGAGACTGTTGTTAAAAGCTTGAATTAATAACTATCTCTAAAGTTAATTAATGAGAACATAACTACTAATCATTTTTGCAAAGGCATGCAGTAGTACAAAACAAACTTATGAAAGCAAAATCTTAAGTGAACAATTTCGTATACTTTAAGGTTAAAGAAGAAATACTTGTACACAGACAACTCTCTTCCAGCAATAAAAAATGTGATGAAGTGTTTATTAAATACATGTATTATTAGAGAGTGGATAAAATATCTTTTATAGCATCACCTCATACACCCATTTAAGGTGTATGAGAAAAAAATTTTACACATTAAAACCCAAAAGTTATCACAAATTCATACAAGGAATAAAATAAAAAATAGTTTCCTCACATTTCCTAATAGCACCAAAGTTTAAGGAAAAAATTATAGAGGTTCAATTTAGCAATGAATGACGATACACCTGCCTTTAACAGTATAGTTATTCTCTAGTACAAATTTTCTTCATAATAATGCGTTATGGGGCGAATTAAATTAACTCACTTGTTGAAGACGGAAAGCTTGCCCATTGCTGTATTTCTTAGGAGAGACGTTGCGATGCAACAAATCTTGAATTTTTCTCATCACAGTATCAGTTCTTTCTGCGGAGGTTTTCATACATGGCACTATGTCATGGACAGGGAACGGCATATAACGAACCGTATAATTACTGCAACAAGCATAATTGAACCATTCAGTATTAAAAAATGTTATACATCTTAATACATGTTATGTTTGTTCCTTAACTCACCTTTCTAGAGCATAAGCTATATCACAGTATCCTTGCAGAGTAATACCATTACGGTCATAAATAATAGTGCGTAACCTGGAGTTAATCTGGAGGGCTTTCGCAAGGAGTCTAGCACCAGCATCACCCATTAAGTTTCCACTGTACAATAAAGAAATTAATGAACTGGCCTACAGTTTTTAAAAATTCGTAGCGGAATTGAACAGAGAAATGACAAACCTTATGTCTATAGTCTGCAAACATTGATTACTACCCAAGGCATTGATGAGGTTGTATAAATCACCTTTGAGTTTTGAATCTGGAATGGCGAGTGATTGGAGAACACAATCATCCTCCTAAACAGAAGAAAAAGAGATGAAAATTAAGCAAAAAAATTACCGAAGCAAGATCAAGTGTTCTGAGTTTTAGAGCTTAAGTGACAATTGTAGACAAATTCACACCATAAAAATTGTATTTGAAAAAATGAATGGTTTTCATAAAAAACTAACTTTTAATCAATAATTGTATTCCATTAAAATTACAAAAAAAAATTTTTTTTCAATTAATCTGAATTTGTTTGAGAACTTGAGAAATGTAAATAACAAAATATATACAAAATTAAGTATGGCTTGAGAAATTTTACAACATAATGAACAAACAATTATTAATCACAAGTCGTATATTAATCACAATTGAGAAAGCCTCTTCAGGTAATAAAGATTTGTTAGGACATCTTAAAAATTTGTATACATCTCTCACACCCCTCTTGAGACACTAAGTTTTTACATATTAAAGTAGGTAATACATGTGCATCCAGCAGCTTGTGTATTGGGCATATGACTGCTTGTGGATATTTGAGGATATTTAATGGGTATTTGACCACCATCTTGTGAAAGATGTACCATACTAAAATGTAGACATGCATTGTATATTTTTATAAAAATCAAGTTACCTAGTCCTAGTGAAATTATGATAATGTTCAATTGGATCTTACAACACACAAAAATAGGATTTTATTGCAAATAAAATAACTAAATGAAGAAGAAATTAGATCAAATTTTCCTACCTGAATCATCTGCACAACAGCATCCATTACAGCTGCTACATGTCTGGCTTTGCAGCCAGCTAGATTGCGACCAATGGCGAGATGTCTTATAGACTTGTTTTTACTAACTGCAGTCACTACCGATGCCAAGTCTGCATCCATGCCAGCTACAAAATCATTAACAAAACCTTCATCATCATATCACTAGAATATAAAACAGGTGTTTACCTCACTAACAGACAAATATGCCAAGGTATAACCATATTACAAGTTAATATAGTTATGATGACAACTATATTATCACAACCTACTTACATATTTATTATCTCCAATTGTTTCAAAGAAACCTTTTTAAATGGTTCTTTAAGATCTCAAACAATTTAAATAAGATGAATTCAACAAATTTAAAATCTGTAATAAAATATTCTCCTTCCACTAACAATTTTATTACATTATATACAAGAAATAATTCAGACATCTGGATACAAATCAGACTAACTGAATAAAAACAAGTCACAAATTACTCCATAAAATAAAGAGAAGGAGCCATACTGTTTTCACTGATATCTAGGCTCCCGATGCACCGAACTCCATGGATGCACGATTCCAGAACATGAGCCCCTTGTGCTCCCAAGTTGTTGCAGCTCATGTCCAACTCAATATCAGCAGTCGACTCATTACAAGCAAGCCCCAACAGCAGATTCCTGCAACCAACCCATCGCAAGCTCGGAACCACTTGCTTCAAGCACAACCCATCCTCCAACTACTCAAACCGTATCCCCTTCAAATTACGTGAATCCTCTCCGTGGAATTGAAAGTGATTTTCCCCATGGAAGAATATCTGGTCCAAGAAGAGTATTGTCCCTTAATGTTTTTTTTCTAGAAGGGATATTCTAGAATTAAATATTTATTTTATTTACAACTTGAACCAACAAGCAAATATGAAATTGATATTGTGAGTTATATGTTTATATTACTGTTCACCTGAATGAATGGCAGTTAAAAAAGATGTGCATTGCATATTTTCGTAAAAATCATTCTTATTACTAGTTCTTGTGAAATTAAGACAAAAAATATTGATTACAAGAAAACAAAAAAAAATTCATAAGTTTTTGGATACAATAACTTGAATGCACTAGTCTGTACATAGTATTCTAATTTTGATGTAAAAATATATTTTTTAAAGACAGTAGAGACATATAAAATGTTAATTTAAAGCAAAAATTCAATTTTACTTAGAATATGTGTTGTCTGTCATTTCAATGTTTCATTTACTTTACTGATGTGTTCTGTAAAATACTATGACTGTTGAGAAAATTTTGGGAACTTCCCAGTGCAATTGTTTATAAACACTAGCATAGTATAAAAAATATACTTTTCCTCTTTCTATCAATATTTGTGTTGAATTCAAACTAAAATTGATTATAAAAGAAGTTAGGGCACTTGCCACACCTTTTTAGAAGAGTCATCCCACACTTAAAAAATTCCAGGAGTTTAAAATTAAGAAATCATAAATAAGGGATGAAAATTACTTTGATAACATAGTAAGATACTGTGTAAATGACAGGAAAATGCAAATTAAAAGAACATTGAACTCTAGTTCAACAGGTACGGCAATTAATAAACAACTGTTTTGTATTCTTTAACCAACTTTAAACCAACTTGAAAATTAAGTCTGTTGTCAATACTTATTCCAGACTTAAACTGTTTACACTGTTTTACTAATCTGATGCTGTAAGAGGTAAAATGCCAAATTTTTTGTTGCAAGTTTGAATCTCATGTAAGCAAGTAGGTGGATGAAAATGCGTCATTCAAGTCATACATCCAATCAGACTCTCTTCAGAACCAATTTATTGTCATTGCCGCAGCCATCATTTTTATAATCATATACACACCAGATTGGTGTAAGTAAGGACATGCAGTCATATAAAAATGCAGAATCTAAACTCAAAAAATTACCCATCAAATGCCAACCCAAAACCAGGAGCAGACACGATTAATATAAAAAAAACTAAGAAATACACACACTCTTTACACTATTCATTAGGCTTTCATAAAAAATTGCAGAATTAATACACCTTATCCCCAAACTCTGTGTTAATGGGCATGCAATCAATACTCACTTTAAAGCTTCCAAGGGCAATTTGCATTGCGAGATGTTAAGATGTTTAAGGCTTAACGTGGATGTGAAAAATTGTTTGAACGAAGGAGGGACTTCCTTGGCTTTTTTGGTACTGAAGGCATTACGAGACACATTTAGGTGGACCAAGTTTGTTGCACAACCACGAAGAAGAGCTCCAAATATCTGTAATTTTGATTCAAGTTAGACACTTAATCATTGCAAACAAATCAAGAGAAGAAAATTCTAACTTACTGATTCAAGGATGGTATCAGTCCCCGAAATATCTAGGTGAGCTATCACATTAGGTTGTGCCAAAAAGTTACACAAATTCTGAAAATAAGAAACTTTTAACTATTGTAAATAAAAATTCTTATTATAATGAAATAGAAAAAAAATAGATATATAATTTATTAAGACATTGCTGTTCTATCAATATTAAAGCAAAAATCAGGAGTAAAATTTGAAGCCACATGCATATTTTCAACATACACGGAACTAAACAAATAGTCATCTGACTCTGAAAAGTCACTAAGAGAAAGTAACCAATGTGTATGTCAAAAAAAATTTTAATTAATGTATTTTTATTTTATTGAAAACCTTATTGTATTAAAGTATATTGTCCATTTAATGCAATGGTTGATAGATCCATTTTAATGGAACATAACACGAATTACAGTCAGAATCCTGTGACAATCTGATAGTCTTAGACCATTGTAAAAGCAAATTTTTCAAAGCAACATGCAAGATAAATTGAAAAAAAGTTGACTTACATTGATTTCCTCTTTGAGATTGTTCCCACTCAGATTCAAATAAGTAAGTGTATTGGGCATACTTTGATTAAGAAACAGAGACTGTGCAAGTTGGTTCACACCTTTGGATGACAAGCTGCAATGTGAGAGATTCAGGTGGACCAAACCTTTGGGAAGCCGTGCTAGAGGACTACTCAGGTGGTTGGCTCCTGCAGAATATTTCAACATACGTAAGTGCACTTTTTTCCTCATTCAGGGTGGCCAGTAATGTTCTATAACAAGTTTCTCAGACTTTTCAAGGTGTTCAAGAAAATATTTAAAATTTTTCCCTCACGTTTTTGCAAATTATCGCAGATCAGTTTTCAAGATAACTCGTGAAACTCAGAACAAAAATAATACAAAAAGTACAAAAGAACCCCTTGGGCGCCTTTGGGTCTGTTCAGGGATAGTTTGACTTTTTGACAAAAGAACCAGTTTATCTAGTTATGTATGTTTATTAAGACTTCATGAAGTATGCCTATTTCTTACTAACGTATGGTTCATCACCAAGATTGGAACAAATTATCTCCAATATTTTTTTTACTTCAGGGAATCTTTTTGAAAAATCATTGCCTAATACACTTCTAAGCGAGAAATTTTGATAATCGAAAGTATTTAGTTACACACAGACACAAATAAAAGTAATTCACCAAGAATAAAAGTACCACTTTACAAAATTCTGAATTAATTTCAGTTTTATGAATGGATAAAAATGGTTTCTTTTGAATTCGGGAAAATAAATACACCAGTATAAAATTTCAATATTATTTTCACATAAAAAAAAATTAACATATATAGGTTATTTTCCTGACTTTGTATAGATTTTTCTGACTTCACCACTTTCTTTCTGAGCTACAAAATTCTCCCTACTTTTCCAGACTCTGGCCACCCTGTCGTTCACAGATATTCACAACCCTTCAATAAGAAGCAGAAAAAAAAAGAGTAAACCTTCCTTGATAAAAAATGGAAAATTGATCCATCATTTTGCATATGATGAAGAAAATAAAAAATGAAGTGAGTGTTTCAAATAATTAATGATTTGATATGCTACAGAAATTTATCCCACAGAATTCCTTCTTCCAATTATTCTAATTGGGAAAATTTGGGAACCAGTTCTGTGTACGAGAAAGAAATTTCCTATTATGGTAAAACTACTTTTTGAATAGTTAACAAGAAAAAAATTCTGAAAATAAAACATGAAATAACAGAACTAGAAAAGAACAAACCGTGTGTTCTAGAATGGATTTCAAAAGCTGGAGTAAAGAAAAAGAAAGTTTGAAGATGTACATACTTGCATGAGTGAAGTGAATAAAGAATAAGCAGGAATAATTTGTACTTGTTTGTTTTAAATATTAGTCATTGTAAATGTCACTTGAGTTTGTTTACAGCAAAAACTAACAGCTTTTCACTATTCATGTGGGAATTAATGAACAAATATATGAAAGGAAAATGCAGATTATTTATATGAGAAAATGATTAACAAGGGAATGATAGATCAAGGTTCCACAGTACACTAACAACATCAAAATAATAATAATAATAAAAAATAAATAAAATTAAAGTTTAAGTAAAAAATATAAATTCATTCCACACATTTTGTCAAAACATATTTTAAGTGTTGGTGGAGATAAGTCATTACCTTTATCCTCAATCAAGTTGTTGGATAAATCAAGCGTATGAAGAGGACTGTTCTGGTTCGCCATGAGAGCTAGAGAGAGTTTATGAGCAAAGTCCCTGCAAATTTAGGAAGAAGCAAAAATTATTTTATTGCTATAAATGAAGAAGTATTTAATAAAATAAAACAATAATGTGATGATTTTAGGTATATTGTTAAAGATCTAACAAAAAGGTTGTTTATACATTCCACACATGACATTGCACACTAGTATTATATTCAAATGCAAATGATATGATTTGAGCTAACTTAAAATATGACAATTACAAACAATTATACAATAGCATAATGCTAATTTAATTATTATTCAAAGCAATATGACTAACTATTTCATATTGTTACACAACAATATAAATGAGAATTCTTATAACAATTCTTTAAGTGTTGATCAAATCTTAAAACATGTAAATCACATTTCCAATTCTGATTAAATCACAGAATCACTAATATAAAATGAAGTCCACTCACCACTTTAATCCTAAGTTGTCAAGGTACAGCTCCTCAAGGCTTAAAGTGCGACGACACACATGTAAAATCCTATCAAGAGCCTCATGCGTAAGCTTTATACTGGAAGCCCTGAGCTTGGTAAACCATGTATTAAATTCTAATGCACTCACAATAGGCACAAGATCCCTAAAATTAAAGTTTGAATATTAATATAGATCTAGTAATAACATTTCTATTAACTATAAGTACAATCTTGACTTTTCTTAACACTTACTTTGGATCTAGATGGTCAAAATCTCTCAAACATAATTCACGAGTGTCGTGAGACAAGTAAATAGTGTCCACATCCTGAAATTAAAGAAAGTTAAATTTCTCCGTCACCTAAATACAACTAATTTACTTTACTCATAAACTTCGTTTAAAAAATATGTCTCCTCAACCTCTATTTTCTAATTAAGATAATGTGCAATGTACACAGCTTTAATAATATTGTTCATGAGAGGTGACTTCAAGTAATCACTTTCTTCATAATCATATAAATTAATTTGCTCACACAAATTAAGTATTAAAAAATCATGTTGAATCCTATTTTGCTATCTTTTACTTTTTCTTTTTCCAAATAACATTTAAAAATATTATTTCTTCTGTGTACCTACACATGGAGAAGATGTGTGATAAATTTCAGTCAGGTGAAAGTTATCATTTAAAAATAATGTTGAGCTTCGAAACACACGCTATCCTTTACAGCAGACACATTGTTGTCAAAGCCCAGGATTGGAGCCTGTCTGAGGCAAAACCCAAATAATAAACAATATAATGAAAAATAATGGCTCTAAAGGTTTGAGTGCCAGTATTCCTCATCCTTCCCCATTGGTTTGGAGGAGAACAATAGGAAAAAACACATGAATCAGTGGCAGGAAAATTGATGGGAGTCGGATGCTCTCTCTCAGACACATCACAGAGGTAGACAAAACGTGGATCTGTATGGTCAAATGTGAATGATGGGTGAATGATGTGTGTAATGGGAAACATGAATGATCGAAAGATTAATGGATGAAATCATGTCTGAATTGCTTCTGTAATAGAGGAGTTTGCCAGTGGGTCTCTCGAGGCACACTGTCAGGGAGCATGGTGTGGAGGTTCGTCTAGGCCCTGTTCAATGTACCCAACCACCAGTTCTCAGATGGGTCTCTTAACAAGGTGATGAAGTGAGGAGTGAATAATGATAAGTGAAAGTTGTGGTGGAATGAAAGGTAGGGGAAACAAGAGTACCCTGAGCTGACGCGAACCTACTTTGTCCACCATTGCAAATTCTACTTGGATCAACCAGGATTTGAACTACTGTCACCAGAGGAAGACTGCTATTCACTACGCAATGGGCTGAACGGTGGGAAGATGAAGGGCAAAGGAACTGGGACTACTAAATAAGAAACTTGCTTGCTACAGGTCATCTTTGTCCATCATTATTAATTTCAGAATCACTAGGAACCTTAAACTTCACACATGAAGCTCACTAAGCACATCACACATCAACCCAAACTTTTTGTCAGCACAACAGCTTTAAGGCTCCTCTTTAAGACACATCACCGAGCGGTGGAGCATATATCATGCACTAGTTGTTTGTAAGAATGAGGGGAGCTCAGTTGTTGTGGTGATGAGTGCGAGACAGTACGTATGTAATAGGATGTTGTGTGTGTTATGGTATGCAAGACGGAATGCAAGAAAGTTTTGTGATTGATAAGTGATGAGTGAGCTGCTTTGTGAATTTATACCGGTATGTTTTTTTTAAATTTATTATTGTTAGTGTATATTAAGTATTTAACTTATTGCTAAAAAATTAGAATATCAGCTAATTGTAGACCTAGTTGTGTGTAGCCCTGAAGAAGAAAATATAAATTTTCAAAATATTGGCAGTATGGAATACTGTTATTTTTTTCCTTTTTTTTCTTTTGACCCACTCTCTTTAATCTGGTTTTATTAGATTAATTACCGTACTTCTTGTACAATATTCCTATTTATTGCATAGTACAAATCAAGCATACAAAACTAAATAAAATTCAATTCAAGTATTAAAACAAGTCTTACCCAAGACACTTCTTCTCTGTATGGCATAGCATGATAATCGCACATACAGGCATACTGAGTAGAAAACCCCCCACAAGGACCACATGGTCCAGGTGTATCTCCTTCTCGCCCATCTCCAATTAATTGCTGGAGCCGAATTGTAGGTTCTAAATTGACTTTCCGAATGATGTGCCTAACAAAATAACAAGCAATTAAATCAACTTACCTTTCTTATCTTTTTTTCTACAAGTTTTTCACTTTCAAATATATTAAAGACTTCTACAAATGAATTAAACAACAAAATATTACCACAGCACTCAAAGTTTTTAACTATCGACATCAGCGTGACTATGATATAAGTATAATCAGATTGTTTTATTGCATTTCATTAAAGATGTGAATAAAAATTCCTTCGTTTTCAAGAATTTTTACCCAATATTTCAAGAAAATTTTGAGCACTCACAGTAAAGGTACACTTGGAAATATGTTGCGAATAGCTGTGGCTAAGGCAGTAATCATGGCATCCACTTCTTGACTGGTTGCATCTTCATTAGTAAGAAAAGAATAGGCCTTCTCCCCAACAGTCAACACCATCTGTTAGGATCAAAATAAGTAAAATAATTATAGAGCAACCAAAATTGGGTATCCTATTAAAATTCCTTGGCTTACAAACTGCATAGTCTTGTACCTGATTGTTTTTCTTGCTTTCAATCGCTTGAATTTCCAGGTAGTGGAAGTGAGAATCAATCTGTAAAAATAAATAATTGTAATCAACAAGCAGAAATGAGGTCTTTATAACAATCATCAAGTTTAATTGTACATGTGCTGATAATAGTCTAGGAAAAGTATTATATAAGAGTCAAAGGTAGAATAATACATAATAATAATGAAATAACAAATAAATAAATAAGACAGAATCAATCACCATAGAAACTGAAAATTAAGCTGTGTTAAAGGTTTTGTTTTTATTTCAAACCTCCTCAGACAAGTTCCAAGACCTGTAAGATTTCAAATGATGAAAAGACATTAATATTTTCATTTAAAAATTTGCATTTACTGTCTGAAAGGAGGCAGTAATAAAGACAATAGTAAGAAAAAAATACATTTGAAATAGTTATTTCACCCATCAAGCATCTACTTAAGTCCACATATCTATCTTAAAAATTTGTACCTATATACAAGTGATCTGGTCCAACTCACACATCCATACATTAAGAAAAAGTATGGTGCCATTTCTAGTGTTGCAGATGATATTGACAAACTGATCACATCATAGCTTGAATGCAACAAAAAACCAACAACAAAAATTGATAAACAGAAGCAATCAAACAATGATTTCTCAATGAACAAGAGAATGGAATTAAACTATTATGCCCTACTCCTCAAACTGCTTCCTTAGACATATAAGGAAGGATATACAAAAAGTATTACAGTAATAAATAGGAAGAAACAATAATAAGCATGCATTAAAATAAGTATTTGTACTTTTATTAATTACTATGACTAAGGTGTGATAAATTGAAAAGTAAATAAAAAAATTAATGAACTAATTTTATATACACTATTAACATAAACATAAATAAAGGGAATAGTTAAAACTGATCCAAAAAGAAGCTTTTTGACTAAACAATCATATTCCTTAACATGAAAAAGCAATTATACAATAGGAGGGCTATTAATGGTACATTTCAAAAGAATTCAAGCTAGTGATACTGTTAATGGACTTAGGAAGAGAATCGTTCAGAAGAATTTTGAAGCGAAACTTAAACAGAAGCCATTGAGTTATGCAGATGATAAAATTACTCTTAATTTATTTCAGAGAATAATATCATTAGGTATGAACTCTCACCAATAAATGTAAAAAACAAAAATATTTCTGGATGCAAATTTTATTTTGCTTGTACAACAATTCTGAAAATATTTAGTTCCTTTATGTTCCCAAAATTTTAATACAACTTGGTTAAACACAATTTATATTTTACACATTCCAAGATTTATAATTGTTCTAATAAATGTGAGGAAATTTGATTTTGAATAATTTACTGGCACATTATTAAGACTAATATGTAGTCCACTGTTAAAGAATGAAGTTATTTACACTTTGGGTCTTGTATCTTCACTTGAGGTATTTCAATTTCCATCAGGAGAAAATAGTATGAACATTCATCACCGGAAGGAAGAAATACGTGGCTGTCCATTAATCACATAATGCACTTTAAGGGGCAGGTGGTGTTTCTATTACTGTTACACTGCATAACGGTGGGGCAGGGGGGTATTAGACTTGACGTTACAAGTAGTTAAATTTTATAGGGAGTGTTTTTCAGGGAGCTTTCAGTCTTAAAGTTTGTCACTGTAATCTATATGTTTATGCAAGCACAGAGCAATGAAGAACAAACAATTGAGTCAGAGTATCCACATTTGTTTCACATGGTCCAAAAAGAATCTTTCAGAAACAAATGGATATTAATACTAAACAATACATTCATCATCAAATTATATAGTCATATACAAAGAAAATTCAATAAATAAACCAATTCATTTAAATCTGCATGGCAAATAAACATGAATGTTTTGTAACACTAGGGGTAGAAATGAGAGTTAAGAATCATAACATTCAAGTAGAAGTTTGTTAAACAAATACAATACGAGATGGTGCTATATTTTAGAAAGATTTGCTTCAGTGATACCCTATGTTAGTCAGATTCTCTGCTCTTGTTCACTGCATCATACTAGAAAAGAAAACCACATTTATGTACCACCCAAACTTCAAACCAATATGTAAAAATGGTCCAAGACGAGTAAGAATCTTTTCACAAAATTTATTTCCAAAGGAAATCAGGGATATTGCTAGAAAATTTATCTTCAAAGACATAGTCAAGAGATTCCTATAGGATTAGTTTTTAAAGTACATTAATTTTAAGCAAATACTTCTGTCAATTTTAATAATTGTCATCCCACATCAAATCCATCATATATGATAGTATCTATTATCTTGCATAATTCAGTATTTACTTCATCAAAGTAGGAATGGGGACTGAGTATGAAGGACAGTGAATAAATCTTGTTATTTTAAAAATGCATGTCAATTATAATATTCAACACTATTTCCAAATACTAATTTTAACTTGTAAGCACTAGTCTATAGTACAATTCCTTAAAACTGAAAACTTCAATATTTCACAGTAAAAAATTGATAGTAAAAATGTAATATAGTTTTGATATTTTTGATGGCATGAAATGAAATACAAAGTACTTCAAACTAAGAACTAGAATATAAAGCAAAAACAAACAAAGAATTTCTTACATACTAATCAAAATATTCAATGCCTAATCCATGAAAATTGCAGAGAAAACTCAGTCAAAAATCAATCAGTATATTAATTATTAGTTAATTTGAAACTGAACATATACCTAGCAAATACTTATGAAAAGATAAACACAACTGATTCTTACCCTTGTTGGCACTTTAGCTGTGAGAAGAAATAACCTGCATGGTGAAAAAACCTAAAATTTGAAGAAAAAAACAACATAAATTTGACATTGCTAAATAAATAAAATGCATGCAATTATTCCATTTTCTATAATTAAAACAGGGGAGAAGACATAGTTTAAAAGCATGAATCATTTACTTCTGTTAACTCAAACTTATGTCAACTTGCTGAATGAAAGATAAGATAACTTACAGGATATGGAAAGTTTTAAAATTTATTTTAAGAGAAATTTAGTAATCTGAATGTTCTAACTAATAATTATTTTCTAATGGTAAAAAATTGAATTAGCAATACTAACATCCCTAAATTAATATTTTCTAAAATTTTTAATATTTTCCACAATACTTTACATATTATGTCAATCATACTACTTCTTAATAGTATTACCCATGACACAGAAAATGTAAACAAACTATTTTGCACTATAAAACTTTAATAAAACATACAGCCTGAGTTACAACATTAGAAATACTCACCAAAACACGATTTTCTGTTTTATCAGCCTTTGTTTCCAACCTAACAACATTTTTTAATAGAATTTTTATATGTTTTCCAAGTAATGCTTTCACACTTTCTGGAAAGAGAAAACAAATCATTTTGAGTTTACTTCTTAAACTGGTTGACATTTACTATTATAGAGGAATAAACTATATAAATGGAAAAACTGACCAACAAATTGATAACATCAATGTGACCATCAATGAGGCTCATATATTCACAAAGAAACGTAACTAGCATGTGCATCACCATTTATACCGAAAATTATGACATTAATAAATCTGAAGATGATACATTTAAATATTTTTTTACGAAACTAAAGCCTTCCAAGAAGGGATCTCATTAATAGTCATAAAAACTTCCTCACGATACGAAATTTCCCTTCAAAATTAAAAAATCTTGAGGGCGTAACCAAATCGCCCTTCACAAACAAATTTCTAGACACCTCGAATTTCAGCAAGCGCTTGCGGCATAAAAATAGAATATGATATAACTCACCATTCAAATCCTTCGTAAGTTGCGATCTCGTGGACATTTCACAAGACGGTTAAACTTCTCATGAAAGGAAAATAGTGACTCGTAGCAACTTAAAAATACTTTAGGCTAGATACTCAAATACCACCTCCACATTAAATCCCATAGCCGTGCAGAGAGTCCACCGAACACTGACAGACTCTGATAGCCATTGCATTTCATCACCACCACTCCCTCTCTGTCCCACTCACACACACACACACAGGCGCGCGCGCAGAAATGAATTTCGCGAGACAGCTCTATAACCTCAAGATTTCTTCTCAGGAATATTAACAATTCTACATGTTATACACATTAACGTTAAGAGCCGGAATTAGTGGTATTTATTTAACTCATCTTACAAAATATATTGAAATTGTTTTATTTACATCTGAGACTGCCCGTCTCCCATCATCAGAGACACAAAAGCATGTGTCGGTTACAGATCTGACAGAACGCCAGATTGCCATGCATCAAGAAATGCAGGCAATGCAGTAAACTGTTCACGATTTCTCTTGGCACGTATCTGGCTTGGCACCGTTAACCAGTAGCGGGACCGAGTGACGGCAACAACGACCAATTTCATACCCAATGCGGCTATTGTGTCATCGGGTGACCCGTCAACCCCTATCAAGTACCTAGGAAAATCTGGGGGGGTGGAATCTGTAACACCTGCGCGCAGTTGTTATCTCTTTTTTACTAGGAGTTTCTTGGAGCTGTTTAAACATGGCGGTGGCCGTGGTTCAGAGAATCATTCAGTTAAATAGTGGACATGTTCAAGGTATGTTACAATAATCTGTTGGACACATCTGATTAGAAACCTGAATCAATGGTCTCCTCTACACGGACATAAATGTGACAACTGCATTCCGAGTCGACTTGTTTACTCGAGTTTGGTTGTGTATCTTTTATTGTGATTCTCCATGTTAAAAATTTAAAATTGAAGCATTCTTTCACATTTTTATTTTGTTACATTTTAAAACTAAAATTGCTGCATTTTCTACAATATTGTAACTACCATATTTCATCTACATGGTTTGTGGAACATGTTTACTGGAGGAGATCAATACTAATGTAACTTTTGAACTTCAGTTATTTTGAACAATTTTTAAAATTACTCAAAGATCCATAAAGTCATGGCAGATACAGCTCCTGGCAAAGAACTGAACACTTTTGTTTCAACATTATCTCAATACTTACATAATGGTAACATTGCTCAAGCTAAAGAAATTATCAAGAAAGAAGAAAATATTCAGTCGATTAAAGATGAAAGTTGGGAAATCGTGAGAATTGTATGTGAGTTCTTGACCAAAGATACTTACAATAATTCTCATGCCCTTTATATTTGCTGTGATGCAATCTTGGAAGAAGTTGCTAAAGTAGCACTCCCAGAAGAAGCTTTATTAGAGTTCCTTGAGCAAGCAGAATCACCTGACAATGATATGAAGTTTATATCAATGCTAAAACCTCTTCAAATTGTTATATTCAATCTCTCCAAAAGAAAAGATCAATCTTTAGGTTGGTGTTTGAGTGCTATTAGAAATTATGTTAAATTACTTCCTTTACCAGAATCACAAAATTTGGAGGGAAACGAGAAGCTTTTATTAGAAAATGATCCATATGTGCAACGTATTTCTGATATGTACTCTAAACTTTCCATATTTTACCAACCATTTATAGATCACATTGTTTCAAATGTTGATTATGGACTTACAGAGAAGCAGGTTATGGAAAAACAAAAGCAATTATTAATATCATTTTTCCTTCACTTACTTGACAGGCCTTTGGCTTATGTGGACCTGGAATGGAAACCTGAAGAAGGAGAAAGAAGCTCTGCGAGAGTTTCAGTTGAAGATATTTTACAAGGTCTGAGTATTCTTATGTCAAATTTACTCTTGTTTTTGGATTATAGTGGCCCATTTTGCGAAGTGTATGATGAAGACTCTTCTGCTACTACCAATAATATAGTTTCCTCTGATTGTGACTTAACTTGTTTTATCAAAGAAGACAAGGTTCCCACAATATCAATTTCTATGCTTTATTATCTTGTCTTTGCTGAGGGTTTACTGCAGAACTCACTACCTGTTGTATATGATCCTGTATTTGTTCTTCGGTGCTGTTTACATCACTCGAGTGTTTTACTGAAGAATCCAGAAGTTATGGTTCTGCGTAAAGGCTTATTACTGGGCCAGGCAATGATAAAAAAATTCCCAGACCAGAAAATCCCTGCTTCTGAATTAGAATATTCTGTGTATTGTCATTTTGTGGATGTTTTGACTCGCTCTATGGTTTACTGCGGAGTTGAAGAATGTCGAAAGATATCAGGAATGATTTTCAAGGCATTTTTGTTCAAATTTGATACTAAAGGTAGATATTTACTGATGTGCAACATGCAAAAAACAATCAATCACTCGGGTACACTTGGTTACATAATCACATTACTGAAAGATATGATACACCAAGAAGTTGTAAAAGGAGTATCATCACCATACTTTGCTGGAAAATGTTTAAATGATCTGATTTCAGGGTATTGTCGCCTCCCTAATGGTGCAGAAAGTGATCTAGTGGAATTGGCAGATGAGATTATATCTTCACTTAACTTGCTGAGATTTCTGTTGCTTTTAGATTTAAAAAATCGAACTGGCATATGGAACTATGTTCAGACCTATGAGAAAAACTACTTTGACCCTTTGAGAGAAGGACTCAAGCTATCTCGTGCTCATTATAAATTGAAAATGCGTGAATTGAATGAAGAAAGACTAAAATCACCAGGAAAACGCTCTGAAGTTACGATCACCATTGGATGTCAGCAGCTACCTGATGTTCCATATGATCAGAAGGTGTTTCTGATAAACTCTGCTCTAAATGCATTTGATGTGATGGAATGTTTGTTAAGTCACGTCAACGAATGTATTGAATCCAAAGTATCCAATTAAATTTTATGATACGAAACATTTGAGTGTTTTATGATAGACCTAAACCATTGTAGTATTTTAATTGTATTTAAAATTTATGTGACATGAGGAAAGATGGCAAACATGTCTTGGTTTAATAAGCAATTAGCTTGCTTAGGATACATTGTGTATTGATTTTTAATTTCTACAGATATCACTAGGAAAATTAAAATTGTTATGCAAAATGAAAATGAAGAATGCTTTCATTACTACCAAAAGAGTTTGATTATCACCCTTGCGTTTAGTTAATGAACATGGAGGGATGAAATCTAATGTTTGGTTAGGTATGATTATGTATGAAACTTTAATTTTCAATACTTTTAATGGACTAAGTTTTGAATATCTATGTTAAGCAATTGTGTGACTCGGAAACACTCACGTAAGTTAGATTGCCATTGACTATCATTAAACCAAGGGCAAATGCAGTGAATACTAGGAAATCTCTTCCTATGATAATGTCAATTTGAATCGTAGGTACCAATTAACATTTTTTTTTGAACTTTTTGAGCATTTTGATATATATGAAATAGTTGTATTGTTTTCATCTACAATTATGCATATCATATAATAAATTAATATAACAACCTTTAAAGTAAATTTATGTATGACCTAAACACAGGTTGAAATGTTGGAACGGACAAGACTACTTTACAGGTTGTGATATTTATTATTTATAGGAAACGGTAATATTTAAATTGTTTCATCAAATTTAATTGAATGAGAATTCAGAAGTATAATAGGTCATCGAACAATGTTAATTTATTAAATATAATAAACTCTAAATTTTTGTTAAGTTTACACAGAGGTATTGGCAGGGAATTACAAGTTATCTTTATCCTGACTCATACATAAATCAAAGAGTGCACTTATCTGTATGTGAAGACTTATAAATTACTGAACATATTGTCATAAAATTTGGCAGAGAGGTAGGTAGCTAAAAACCTAAAAATTAATAGGATATGCATAATTGGTTTAACATTGTTTATGCTCTACTTTATTTATAAACAACATTGTCCTTACTGATAAATTAATATCAATGTAAAAGATAAGTACCTGAAATTTTCAAGACAATGTTGTTTTTATATTATAGAGTCTCACTGAAAAAGGATTTTTTAATATTTTTCTTTTGAAGGGGTGAATTGGGATGAAAGGTGCTTTTTGTTTGTATTTTTCATTGTATTTCATGAACCAGTTCAGATACATGACCTGAGATTCTTTTGTGAATGTTGTCAATCAAATATCTAAAATCCAATTTCTGATTTTTTTATAATTCTCACTTTAAATGTGTGAAAAGGGAAATATATTCAGCTCTTTATCATACATACGAACATTACCAACGTATTTGTTAAATAACTTACTTTGTATTAAATCCGTCTCTTTCTCCGGTCGGAGTTTGTGGAATGGTTCCTTACTGGCTCCCAGAGTGAAAAATTTATTCATAACCCCTCACATGGTGATGTACAGTATGTTACAGCTTTTTTGACAATAAATTTTTTTATGTTTTTGATTCAAGCGAATGTTGAATTTCTTTCACTTAATTGAAAATATTTGGACGACACAATATCGAAATTCTTATCGCTAATTTACACGGGCAGACCGTTTTTAACCCCTTGTGCGTTATCGAATTATAAACTTATACATGCAATTAAGTTATTACATTGGCGGATGCAGGCGAGGGGGAGAGCAATCGTCCCCTCCCTCTCGTGACGGAAACTATGCAGTTTTTAAAGCCCATTTCTCATATTTAATTGACTTTTTAATACATCTTGACGTGTTTCCTTCTATAAGTATATTTACAATAGGCGTGTGAGATTTTCGTTACGGCGGCCCGCGGCACCCATTTGAAGAGTTTAGAAAAATTGTGACATTTCTAAAACTTATACGGGAAACTTTCGGCCTCTTTATAACAATGCCCATCAAAGATTCATTCGTAATATTTTTTTTCGTAGGTCCGTAACATCATTGAGCATACTTATGTCCCATAAAATCTTTTTTTTTTCCTTCATTTGTTTCACTTGCACCATTATTTTTCTAAACCCTTCATTTGTCCTTTCGAGAAGCACTTTGCCTCCTCACCCATCCACACATTTCTCTCTTAAAAGCATCGTGGATCCGCCACCGATGTATTAATGTTATAATGAATTTCAGTGTGAGTAGACAAATTACAGGTGGGACTTAACATTAGACTTCGTGGAGCCCAAGTCTGACCCGGATTTTTATCCGGTTATTCATAAGGCTGATAGGCACGGGACCGGAAGAAGAAAGTCATTAGCACTATTGTTATTGATTACCTCAAATTTTGAGTGATTTTAATAGTTATTATTAGATTAATTATGAATAATGAAATTAAACGAATGCCGCTGTCCGGGAGAGTATGGGCAAAAAAATCAAATATTGAGGACCGCATAATGAGTGTGTTAAAAATGCGGTAAAGAAAATTGGAACGGTATGTTATTGTTAAAAAGAACACAAATGCAAAATGCACTCTAATGAAAACAGAAGTACATCTGAACCAAAATAAGTGGGCGATATTCATTTAAAACAAAAACGGGATCGGAGATAATAGCGCCATCATGAAACTGATCCGCAGTTTTTAATTGCAGCTCAAGGTAAGCCCGACCACAAAATTAGGTGGCAACCTACGTTTAAAAAAAAAAGATTCTCTCAAGGATCATAATTAAGAATGAAGTAGGAAACTGCATCAGAAACTCACGCGCAACTACGACGTACTCCGTATTAGGAAGCTGCGCCACCTATTTATCTTAAGATAATAAACAAGCTTTCTTTTGAGGGGTATTTGAAAAGAAAAAAAAGACCAATTACGTTGAAAGAAGTCGCAAAAGGAAAACTAATTGTTCATATTTTTCTTTGTTCGTATAAACTAATAGCATAATTTGAAGGACTATAAAATAATATATTGGACCATAAAAACTCATACGGAGAAATACATGTCACAAAAATAGTAGTATTTGTAATATGAAAAAAATTAAAATGTTTACGTAATAAAACACCAAAACGTATTCACTGAAATGAGATTCATAGGATCATTCGTAGAACTAGCGAAAGATAATTCAATAAAATTAATGAAGCAACGGGGTTTGAATGACATGGAATGCCTCTCATGCCCTAAATACAGCAGGACGTCTCGCTTTTGAGTAGTCTCCTTTTTTTAGTATTAATTTGGTTATTGTAATATTTTAGGGTGAGTGTTCGTGACATAACGTGCTGTATACACGTAAAATAACAATTTTGAAAGAAAATATTTTGACAATTTTACGACTTTAATAGGTCACGGTTGCTTCGGTCTAAAATAGCGATCTTTTATCATTCCACCACAACATTCACTCATCATCATCATCATCCCTAAACTCATTTGCACATCAACTCTCATCACCATGGCTTGTTCTAGTCAAAGCGCCAGAGCGCGCGGAGTAAACGGCGATGGAACACTACCTTGAGTAGTCTCCCCATCAACATGCCGAACGAATACATACATACATACATACAGCGATCTTTTATATGGAAAGAATTTAATAAATTTATTATCAAATCTTTTGTATGAGCATATGATCTCGTATAGAAACGAAGTTACCCTACGGAAGCAATGAAAATATAATTCTATTTATGCAAAATCTGTGTAAAAGTCCAGGGATAAATTGTGATTGAGGTGGGGCAATGGAAGTTTTGTACTGTAATGTACCTTGACCATGCACAAAACATACATTTCAATTTTTTAAACAGATTTTCGGTTGTCATTTTTTGCGCGTAAACATAATTCATGTCACTTATGGAGGCTTTGACTGTAGTAAAAGATCAAGCTGTGTAGTCTTTGAAATCCATGAAATACGTAAATACTAATTTGGAAATGCACGAATGTAATCCTAGACGGACACGAGATAATATTGGATCCATTTTGTTATTGCATCCCTTTTCATTGCAGTATTATGACGAAGATCCATTTATACGTAGTAGAGGAGTAGAATAGGTGGGTGGGTTGCACATTAGCGTGGGTCGCAAAAAAAATAAATGAGTGGAAATGTTTTCAAAATTTCAAAGTAAAACAACGAAAACCCAGAAATTGGTTTTGAATGAACAAGGCTTACAAATAAATACGGAATTTATATCCTTATTAGTTCGTAAGGTGTGGTGAAAATTCGGAAAAAACACATTTCACTCCTTTAGAATACGTATTTCGAAAAATCCTTCTTTGTAAGTCTCTATAATATAAATGTCACATCCTCTCAACATCCATGCAACATCTCAAGTTTCTATCTTAAATGGATTTTGTTAGAAATAGGTTATCCACTACGGGTGACATTTTGTGCGTATTTCCGCTCAGTAATTTTGTTAACAATGAAATGATATATAATGAGGTGATTGCATAACAAGGTTTGTATACATTGTTTTAGGCGGCTAAAATGGAATAAAAATTTATTTCCTCAGAAAATTGACGAGACAACTGCCCCCTGAATTAAAGGGCCATTCACGAGAAGTATGTATGATTACAGAGAAACACGCCCTTTGTAGCGAAAAGTGTGTGCTGCGGTTTATATTTTTCTTCTCATGTAGAAACCACCCCTATGACAAATCGACAATTTTATTATGTTTGGATGAAATTATGATTTTAGAACTTATTAAAGCATTAAAGAATTAGAGAACATCAAGGTTCAATATTTGATCTCGATAAAATCTTCGCTCTATTAGATGTCATTTCTTTCTGACAATTTAAAGTAATTGTTTATATTACTTTTACCATTATTTGTTATATTTTTTATTTTATCAAGTTTATAAATTACAAATTTTGTTGGGAAGTTTATTACTCATTCCGCGAACGAAGAACGTAAACTTGAAGACGTGCTTCTACTCTGCTGGTGTTCACAGGAGTTCGACGATGGTGGCTAGCGGCTAGCGGCGTTGCGGCTGCGACCACCACCGGACTGCGACGAAAGAAATCAACGACCACGGTGGCAACAGGAACGGGTCAAACGGAGGGGACTGCAGTCGGAGGAGAGGCTGCACCTGGAGGAAAAGGAAGAGGTCAAGGGGCTGCAGATGCAGCAGCGGCTACTGGACCCGAAGGAGGAGCGACGTCTGGCGGTGCAGGATTTGGAGGAGCGGCATCTGCAGCATCCGGTGCTGGCGGAGGGTCTGCAGGTTTCGGAGGAGGGTTTCCTGGTATGGGAGGAGGGATTGGAGATAAAGGAGGTGGAACTAGAAGCTCCGGGGATGGTGCTGGAGGCGGGAGCGCCGACGCCGAAGACGTGCAGAGGGCCATCTTGGAAGCGGCATTACCCTTCGTGCACCAGGTTGGATGGTCGAGGGAAGCACTGAGTATGGGAGCGGAAGCGGCGGGATATCCCGGAGTCGCTCACGGCATATTCACCGGTGGCGGGGCGGATCTGGTAAGCATTCGCGAGCTCTTTTCTTATTATTCGAGAATTATTATATGTTTAATTATTGACTTCATTTTGTATCACGCTCCACTCGTAATCAAATACTGGTCCCTATTTTCATCAGCCCATGTTACATCATTTTTCCATATACATTTATAAAAGATTCGCAGTGTCGATGTTCCATCAAAAATTTCATCGGTGCGAGGCCTGTATCGCTGTTAATAAACAGAACTTTCAACGTTTGTCGTAAGTTGTTGTTGTACAACTTTGAAAAAATATATAGCACTTTCTCAATTCTCTAACTAAGAACTTATGGGCTCTAATGACCTTCGATGTTGGCGAGCCCTAAAGCCCCACAAAAAAAGAAAAAGAAAGGAACTTAACGCGCCATTTTGTCTTGTGTTATACTCAGTCTTGTCATTTTATCTCCTCCTCGTGTCATTTCCGGATGGTTCCTTCATGGTTCTGGTTCCTTTTAATGTGCTCTATCTCCTTCTAATTTTTTACGTGGTGTTCTGGGACATTCTGTATAACCGCTCCCATTCTGGCTCCGGCAGAGACGGCTATTGGGAATAAAAAGTGTGTGTGTGGGAGGGGGGCTAAAAAATATTGACAATTTTTATTTACATGACTTTTTTGCATATTTCCACGAAGTGTGTTTTAAATACCGAAATACATCAAAGGAAATAAAATTGGTAATTACCACATAATTTGCGTGGCACATAATGGTGTAATATTTTTTTCATAATTCTCAATTTTAGACGTTTAAAATGAAATTTTTATCTTTCCGTAAAAAAGTGGAGGGGTTGCCACGCCTCTGTTAACGGGGCCGATTTCTCAATTGGTCCTCGTATGTGTGCCTGGACAGGTGCTGTACTTCATCGCGTCGTGCAACGCCCGCCTGGAGGACTCTCTGCGCGCTAGTCCTCTGTCTCCAGCGCCGCCCCCCGAAGAGCGGGCTCGCTTCGTACAAGCGGCGGTGCGTCAGCGTCTGGAAATGGTAGTGCCGTACGTGAACCGTTGGCCGCAGGCACTGGCGTTGCAGGCCAACCCGCGCCACGCACCGTCCGCTCTCGCTTTGCTGCTCACTCTGGTCGACGACATCTGCTTCTTCGCAGGCGACAGGGATGTCGATGTAAGGGCTGCGCACGGACGCGTTATGAGTCACGGGACGACCCAGAGGATGGGACCTCTTTTTCAGGGCAGGGATCATACTGACCGACATTGCCTTAAAATAAATGATTTTGTACCCTTTCTTCCTCGCACGCTCAGGTCCACCGATAATTTAAGCCCCCCCCCTCCATCTCCAAAATAAAATCCTGGATCTGCCACAGCTACCTACTTAACTTGGTCAGCTGATTAATGGGCATGCCTCAACTCTCCGTTAGAAAAAATAATATTAGTCGATTGCTACAATTTACAAATAAATAGACAAAAACAGTTTAAAACTGAATTATGACGTGGAGGACAATTAGTTACATTACTCTCGAGAGTCAAGGAAAGATTACAACAAAATCTAATTTCAGTTACCAGGAAAGCTGGAGAGAAATGTAGACTGGGTAGGGACTACTGAGATGATGCATACAACCATGCTAGATTTAGTGTTATAAGAAATATTAGAATGTATGTAGTAATGAATTGTGAGGGATAATGAGCTAATTTACTCTTTGGAAGCAGGAGGCAGCATGATTTAGTGGGTAGAGCACTGAGCTGGATGGCTAGTATTCGATTCATGAAGGAATGTGGGATAACACCAAAACATCCTGACTGATACCCAGGCCTACCCAGCCTACTGTAAAATGAGTACCAGACTTATCCTGGGATCAGTTAGACCAGTGCGAGATGTTAACCACAACTCCTCCTCCTAGTGTCGAGGCCTAGATATTGCGGAGCTCTACCTTCCATGAACCCTATGGGCAAACCTTCAAGACTTGTTGTGGAAGGGTCTTTGGAAGCTAGCAATGGACCATCCAATGAATTCCGATCAAAATTATGTTTTATGTAGCAATTAATATTTATAGTCACAAATTTCTATTAGTATTCACCTCCTCTATCTTTTATCTTATCTGTAATTTTAGTATAATCTTAAAATTTATAATGATAACTTTAATTTTCTTTCTCCTAGTAAAGTATACTGCTATGAATGTTGTTTTTTCACATGAATAATAGATGCTTCTTAGCTAAACTGTTCCTCTTTTTTAGTACATTTCTTTGTTTTGTTTTTAGAATGTGCTTTCTTTGAAGAATTTTAGGTCTCATATAGCCTTTAAATGAGAAAAGATGTTCTCAATGACTGTGGTTCAGTGGATAAAACCATTGGTACAAGCTGGTATTAAGTCTTCTACTCAATTTATTTCTACTCAAATAACCGTCTATTGGTCTCCTCAAGCTTTTATGGAAGGATCCAAACTGAAGAAGAATTTTGAATTATATTATTCAAATAAGAAATATCATTATGTTCTCCTCAACTCTTATCTCATGGATCCACTCATGTTAAAAGTTAGTCCACCTCACAATGTGTGACCTGATTTACTCAATTCTTCTACTCACATCTATATTACAAAATTGTAGTCATTTGATATTTATTCTTGTATAGTACTACATTTGAAGTTAATTTCGTGTATCTATTACTGCTCTGTGTTCAAGTAGAATAACTCGAGGATATCAAGTCTTATGACATATTCAATATATTGTAAATTTACTTACTTACTTACAATTTAAAAAAAATTAAGATTATTCAACAATTTGGTAAAGTTAGAATTGTTTCATTTAATTTCATTTCCAGTCAACTTTCTATTTAACTTAAGAAAATTATAAGTTAATTTCTTCTTTTATTTCCTATTTTCTCTATTCTTATTGAGAATTTCCTTTCTGTTGGAATTCAATTGCAGTTTTTGACTACACTGATGATGTTTGAAAAGGTCTATGACCAAATAACTGTGAACATCATCTTCATTCAATTATTTAAATTTCACCTTTGCTGAACCTCTGAATTCAATTCATAATTGAGACTAGTGGTCTTCCTTATTAGAATTTATATGCATGTAGTATTTTTAAAATGTTTCTTATTGGAACATTTTCTTTTAACTTTTCATCATAATTACATGTGATTAAGTGATATTGAAATTAATCTGCTTATCAAACATAGAATTTAAGTGTCAAATCAGTCACATTATATTGGCAACATTATTTGTGGATTAATTATCTAAATACAGTATTTGTGAAGCTTATTGTCCTCTTCATGGTCAAACATATTTTTAAACTGATTTTGTTGTCAATAAATTGAAATTCTATTTTAACAGCAAATAAATACAAGTGACATACATAAGTGTAACTGATAATCTTAGTTTTTGATCTTGTATTTGCAGTCTGGTGATCTCCATGTGAACATGTCCATTTTCATTTGAATGGTTTAATGTGGCATTTTGTGCCTGGTGCCTCTGCAACTTTAAATTATCAGTTATTTTAATCAATGTGTGGTGTTTTGCATTTGCATGACATGCATAACTGCAGATCTTTCCAAGGACTGCTGGGCTCCCACACCAACAACAGTTGCAACAGACATTTTTTCTCAAAAATAGTTTCTACTATATACAGAATCAGCAAATTGGGATCTATAAACACCAGTGGCACAATGTTTAAAATATATCTTATTCAACAAATTAGCAATTTCTTTTTATGAATCATAGCCACAAACACTGTGAAAGTAAATGAAGTAGAAAGGGATCTTGTGAACTTGTTGAAAAACTTTAGATGTGTTTAACTGGTGATTATTTTTGATATAGTTATGGTGGCTATAATTGGAGCTGCAGTACAGTTCCCAATCATTTAGACTTGTGGTACCCCTAATGAGTAAACCTTTAATTGGACAGTAAAATAAAGTTTTCATTATAATTCTGACCAGATTAATTTCACATAATTATATATCTATAAAATATGAAGGTTATAAAAAATATGTATTGTGTCAAGCTTTATTTTAATTTATGGTTGTGTGTGTCCCTGGCAATGTTTTGCGACTCCTTTGGGTGGTGCACTCTTTGGGGGTCCACTTGACTGAGGGTTTTAATTAATATCTTTAATTTTATCATTAAAATAGTATTTCATGTTAAAGCTTTATTCTGTCAGAGAATCACTACTGTGTTGAAGTGAACTTCAGAACACAAATATCTAAAAATATTATTGCTTACATATTATATGTATTTAATAGAAGCTGTAATAATTTTGTACATTACTAGCAAAAATAACAATGTTTCAATTGCCAAAAAATATAAATATAAATTGTGTTGCAGTTCAGTTGGTATACTCACCGCATAACTTTGGCTGGAATCTATAAAGCTACAGAATTATATATGATTCAAGACAAGTCTGAGGAATATCAGAAAACATGGAACTTTTTGGGAAGATGTATTGATGATTCCACAACTATGCAAAAATATCTTCAACAATCTAAGGGAACCCAAATAGCTAAGGAGACCATTACAGCAGCTTTTGTCACAGTGAGTGCTTGTTATTTTTTTCTTTTGTCTGAAGCTATATGATGAGATTTGGTATATTTTTACCTTTGAGGTGAATTTTTAGTATGTGTTAAACAAAGGTGTATCCAGCTCAAAACATAAGATGGGAAGATTTCTGAATTCAACCTATATCAAAGAGAATTGAATGCCAAATAATAATACACACTAGCATTAAAAATGCTATTTATTTAAAAGAATCAATTGTTAAACAATAGTTTGTGAGGATTATTTTTCAACTACTACTTTTACTAAATGTTTCATATGGAATATTGGATACCTACCCTAGCTCTTAAGGTGGGGCTACCGCCCCACCCTGCATACGCCCTTGGTGTTTAATATGACTTTTAAAACTTTGTGCTTTATGGTTTTAAAATTTTTAGTTTTAAATATTACCAGCTGAGTAATTATGGACCCCAATACTAATTTTCAAGAATTGTTGAAGTAGTGTTAAATTCAAACGAATTGCTATTATTTCAGAAAAGGAATCTCCTTCTCAGGGCTTATATATACAAAAAATTTTGACACTAACTCCATCCAATCTTCCATACCAGACCTCTACTCTGGAGCAAGATAGATACAAGCAATGAGATAGTGTTAGGTTGCTCCAGCATGGTCTGGTATGAGAGTATTGATGATTTTAGTATGTAAATTTTTTTAAATGTATAAGCCTCAAGAAGGTAATAGAAAACTGAAACGTTGGTAAATGTATAAATCCTTTGAATGTGACCTTACCTCAACAATTCTTAAATTTTTTAAAAATATTACCGGAATGTTAACTATTACTATTTAGTTAATGAAGTGATATTTCAAGTATATGATAAACTCTGAAAACTGAATATTTGACCAACACTTTCTCTAATATATTTTGAATTTAATGTTTCAGGCTCGTAATATTCTTGGTCTCAACACTGCTAGATAGTCGTTCCTCCTCATTGTAGTATAATTTAAAACAAATCTGTGATTATGAACAGTATTTGTTTAGATATATTATGAACTCTTTTATAAGAAGTTTACCAAATATTTATGTTACCCTAACATCTGTTATGAAAAATAATAAAATATTTTTGTTTCAACTGTTATAACTACATTCTGATGAGAAGTCATAAATATTTAATCGATCCTTGAAAGAATTTGTAAATACTTGTAAAGAATATCCTCTTTGAATCATATTTATTTTTGTATCTTTGAGATATGAAGGAAATTTTGGTTTTTAACTTCAAGAAATAGTATGTCTAGAAAATAATTTAAACCAATATTATAGTGATTTTTAAGTGGGCCATGACTTTATAAAAACACTTACATCAATATTTTCAGACTTCAATGACACACGGAAAGAAAACTCCCATCTATTATTGTTATTTTTCCTCAAGGTTTTAATTTAATTGCATTGTGAAGACTTCGTCTACTGTATCTACGAGGACAATTTCAGATTCATCTATGAAATTGAAAGTTAAAAAGAGAACAATCTGAACAATATAGAAAATTTGTTGATAATGTTTATGGACTTTGAAATGAATGAAGTTTAATTCAGTTAATATTTTCTGAAAACAAATATTCGTAAAATGTAACTGGAACATGGTTACAATCAATTTAATTTTTGGATCAACTGAAATGATTCTTTTTCATGTTGTATTTCGCCTGATGTAACTATAAGAAGACTGATCTTACTGAAACATTCCATTTATAATTGAACAACTCACTAGATGAACTAAAAAGCTTTTTTAAAAGAAATTTTAACCTAATATTCAGAAATTGTGGGTAATAGTACAGTTCAACCTGAATTTAAAGTTTCAGGAATAAAATCCTTAAAGATTGGTAAATGCAACATTTAATTTAAATTTATTTTATTATAAACTGGTCTCTTCAGGAACAATTGGGAGTTCAGATTTCTGAATCAAGTGGGTTGTTTTGTTTATTGATTATTTAAGATGTTAATTAATTATGGAATGTGTGCTAGATATTCTTTTCATTATTTTTAATAAGATCAAGGAAAAAGTGTTGAAAAAAGAAACTGACATTAACAAATTCCAAACAAGGGGGTCATGAAGTGATCAGAAAACCAAATTCTATGAACTAATGAAACATTAAGTGAAATGTTGGAGCAAGTGGTAGTTTTTTATTTGAATATAATTTTGTCTCTATAAAATACGTATAATGTACTGTATTGAACAAATAATTTTGTTTGTATTTTTTATATACTCAAAAGGCTGAACTAGGAAAGAAAGATGTGTAATAATTGTATTGTTTCCATCTACCATTATACTGCTGATAATTAAAGGTCATACTATTTTTTTATTTTGTGTGTGACTATTGAAACAACATTGATAGAAATCTCAGGATCTTCAAATCTAAAGGAGCACGAAAAATTATCTTCAGGCATGCGTTTCGTCCTCATTACACGTAAGATTCACAAGCGATGAATTTTGAATGTCATGAGATCACTAAGTCAAGGTAAATATTGAATATTTTATAGAGGCAAATGAAACAAGTATGTTATTTACCATATAAATAAATGAAATAATGTCTTAATTTGCTAAACCCATAACTATAATCCTGCCTAACAGATTTTTAAAACAAAAGTTTCCTTCACCCTAAATAAACGGATGAATAAACAAACATAAATAATTTGTTGTCAAAGTAGTATTACTACAGCGTACAAACACATGGAGCAGAAAAAAACAACTCTCTGCAAGCAAGGGACCATCCTATGAATACCAATATAAGGGCCACTCGAAGGTAGTACCCAAAGTTTACTTTTCTGCTCCTTGAGGTCAAATATTAACATGAACCTCCTTGAATAAGAACAATATTCATTAACCATTTGTAATATTTATTGAAAAGTAAAAAAAAAATCCAGAAATTAATAAACTGTTATTTGCCAAATACATACTAATCAATTTATTATTCTGGAAATATAGCTAATAAATTATAACCATTAAAATTATTAAAAATTCGTGATTAATACTATCAAAAATATTAATGATTCTGACGCCCCCAAATGTTGCCACCCTGATGCAGGTAGGTACTTCATGTGAAGTACTTTTTACCACTAACAGAATTTGTGTGATTACATTTGAAACAAAGAATATCATTAACCAAAAGATGTAATTAAATGCAATTCAAACATAAAAAGAACTTATTGACCGCTGAGAATGTTAGATACAGGACAAATAGAATTTTTGGAATTTCTGTCGAAAGCTTTGTCCTGTTGATTAAAAAAAAAAGAAGAAAATATTAAAAATTAAAGAACTGCAAGGAGATACATTTATCCCCGATTATCAAACCTAAAATAGTTTTAAAAAATAAGTACCAAAATACTGTAAATCAGTTTCCTACAGGTCCCCGTCTACTTAACTAGACAGAGCAGCTCAGAGATCTCTGCATGCTCAACAGGCAAGTTTTCACAAACTGATTGTGGGGTCCAGCCAAAAGCTGGTTCAATAAAACATGTCAATGCGCAAAGTTCATCTAGATTCTGGAAGAATCCAAGGTAGTCCAGTTTTAAAATATTCGCATCCAGAAGTACAACAGTAAAATCACTAAGTAGGAGCCAAAATTACAACTCATATTTCAAAAGATTGTGTCAGAAAGTATTTACATATTAATCTTTTCAGGAACTTTTTCTGTAAGATAAAATTTATTTTTCCAGATTATATAAATAAAGGACAAACAGTAGAATAAGAGAATAAAACTTGATATAAGAGGAGTGGATTAAAAGGAATAATAAAAACCATCCACTAAGAAGGTACAAATTGAACTATGTAATTCTGTAGTTCCAAACTGAACACAGCCAAACTTGTCATACAAATTTGGTAAGAAATCTAACAATTTTTGTACACACACATTGAAATTTATTACATGCTAGTGGTCCTCAGTACAGATTTACAAACACTATCTTTTATGCTACTTATGTTAGTATATAAAAGTAATCCTCAAAAATTGATTCACGGCTCATAAGTACCTGCTTTCTCAAATTTAATATAGGGCAAGATGATAATATAATATAAAGAGACAAATTTTCTTTGTATCTCTTATAATTAAATTCATGTCCCGAAAGCTTGCATGCATCAATTTTATGAAGAAAGAATTTTGAAAATTTTCCAAATTGAAATAAAAAGATACCAAACATTCCAGCTGAGAACCACAACTGACTTTAATTTAACATAAGGTTTATGGAAGTACTCATTTCAAGGAACAACAAAGGACAAAGTAAAAAATTATCGCAAACCACATCAGATCTAACAGTCCAGTTTTGTAAAGCATTCAACTAGTAGAATACATTCAACCATGAAAAACGAATGAAATCCAAAATAAATGAATCTATAACATATTTAAAAATTTACAAACTTAATTGACTTAGATTATTTTCATACAATCATCAAGTATTTGTAGTTATGCTCATGCAACACCAGTCTTTGTTGGAACGCTCATGCAACTTTGTGTTGGAACATTTATGAACACGTTCCAATATCAGATGCATATCTTCTGTATAAATTCTGAATTCAACAATTTTAGCCTTCATAAGAAGGTCAATCAAGAGTATTCCATACAAATACTTTTATCTTCAAAGATGCACAATACCATATGCCAATCTCCAAATTGGCAACCATCAAAACAGTGTAGGTATTATATGGAAGTGTAGCTCACATTTAAATGAATACTAACACTTCAGTAATGTCCTTCCTGTAAATAACCCTTCAGTTTGGCTGGTAAAGGTAACTTCTGAATATTGTCCACTCTTGTATACTGTCTGATAACAAACCTGCACAGGTACTGTAGAGACCGTACTTGAGTAAATCTTGAGATGGGTTTGGCTAGTCGAACTGGAAATGCAGGAAGCCCAGGTGCTCGAGGACGAGAATAACAGAAAACAGCTGTCTCTGAATAAGACATGGAGTGATTAATAAGTTCTATAATGCTAGCAAATCCATCTTGGCCAGGATTTGAATACAAACTAAATAAACCATGACTGTGTTCAATTCGTGTGTGAAAGGTTTTGCCTGAGCTACGGAAGCTAACACTGAGTAAATAACGATCAGCTGATGAGTCTCTCACCAAAAATGTCCCATCAGGAAGATTTAGAAGTTTTTCCTCAGCTTCTTCTCGAGATATAGGACCCCAATACCACCCATATTTAGCCAGTTTGAAGAGTTCATAAGCAAGGCCACGTGTTGGGCTCTGGATTTGTTGACCACATTCTTCTGTAGGGAACTGATCCCCACAAATTTCAAAGATGGAATCATCAGTCTGCGTACTCACGGTAAGACATCCACAATCACTTTTATCACAATTAACACACATACCGAGGTTATCTTGTGAGTCGCTCATATTAGTGCCTGATGGGCAATTAGATTGTCTAAGTTCAGACACATTACTAGACATTTTATTTAAATTGTCATTCACGCGGGAGTCAACCTCACTGTCACTATTTATTGAGCTATTAACAGAAAATCTGTCAGAGTTCCTAATAAATCTTATTGGAGTAGGAGACACTCTTGAACAGAGAGACACTCGAGCTATATTTTCTTTCCCTTTCTTCCTGTTCGCAGAAAATCCTTCTGGAGATACGTCCTCCGAAACAGAATGTGAGAAAGAACTGCTACACGTATCGAGAACTTTGATGGTCTGCTTGGATTTGCAGCGCAAGGGCCTGCCACTCAAACCACTAGTCGTTTGTTGGAATCTTAATTTCAGACTTTTGAAGATACTGGGTGGTCGGTTGTCTTTCGATAAACCACATTCACACCCAATGCACTCTTGTTCCACTGACGTATCAGTATCTCGACCTTTTATCACGTTATCAGAACATTCGCCATTTGCATCCGTACTAAACTTGCAGGAACAAGACCGCTGTCGAGATCCTTTCTTTTTCGAGTTTCTTTTCACCAAAGATTCTTTAAGATAACTCAAGCTCATTTTACGTATCCGTTTGGAATCTTCAACACCTCTTGGACTGACTGCCATGACTATGAGAAAGGTTCTCTATGCTTCACTCAACACAGGAGCTCTGGCCACACAACTCATCTCCAATCCAAAACAACCTGAGTGGCATTATAACTGTGAGGATGCACTTCACCTTAATATTCTATTGCATCCTTCAATATTCAAAGAACAAAATGTAAAAACAATATCCATAAGAAGCAACTCGACACCGCACCAACTCATCAATCCGTCACTAGGCCTTAACCAGGTCTACAACGCAGACCACGCAGACGAACCATTATAACCTAAAACGAACCACGGTTCACAGAAGTTCAGAGATAGCTTGAATCATTCGTTCCTGACCCGTTTTCCTCTGGTTCACGGAGGAAACTTCAAAATAGAATCTTGAGACGTAAGAATGACATTAGCTACTTAGGCAAATTAGCACGCGCGCAATTATAACATGGGATTGGAAATATGACAAAAGAAATAAGATGAATCATTCCTTCGATCAATATTTCCCATTAATTTCATAAATGTTTGATCGATCAAACATATAATATGCCCAAACTAAATTTATATTTAAAAAGCGTAACGCATATTCCCTGCCCAAGAATATAAAAGATATTATGAAATTGAATCTGTTCAAATCAGCGGTTAAAAACTACCTCCTGCACCAGTGCTTCTACAATGTAAAAGAATTTATTGATTTTAATTAAAGTTAAATTCGTCTTGTACTTTATCACGCCATTGCTGTAGTACTTTTTAAACAACTTATAACAATTTCAAAAACTATTTTCTTGCATGATTGTGTTGTCTTATGGCTCATATTAATTTAGTTTTATGTGTACTCAACATTGGCACGTTTGTGTACATAAATTCTGTAGCCCCATCCTGGCCCGGGTTTTTCTCCGGTTTTCCTTCGGGTAGAGGCGGATTTATCATACAGGTTCTCTAGGCTTTGTCTAGGGGCGGGTCTATTGTAACAATAAATCGTGAATTTAGTGTTATTTCAATTTTTAAGCACTATACTCAGAATAATCTATAGTTCGATAATAACTTACATGTAATTTTTTGCTTAAAATTACAAACATATTGACATTCTATTAGTATTATAACTCGCAGCTAACTTTTTATCTTATCTAGGAATTTTTGCTGAATTTTTTGAATCCGCCTCTGCCTTAGGGCCCTTGATCGGAATTGATGGGATGGTCCCTTGCTTGCTTCCGGAGAGTAAATTAGTTTTTTTCCTCCACGTGGTCATACGCAGTTTGTACTGTTTTTTGACAATAAATTTATTAATATTACTTACTAATTGGGCGCTATTATAATGACAATTGGTAAACGGAATCTATCTTTATAAAATATAAATATTTTTCTAGAACGTCTTGAAACATTCAATTGAGTTTTGTTTCCATGAATATTTATTTATTTTTTAATTGGGACTTTAAGGCCAATTTAAAAAAAAAGAATATTTATTTCATAGATACAAACAATACATCATTCTCTTAAAAAAATTTTACATTTATCTCCAGGCAAATTTTAGATAACTACATTATTATTACTTGGCAGTTTCCAAACCTATGCATGTTGCCCGTTTGTGTTAGGTTGATATCGACGGACCGATTTAGAGAGCGGTCAAGATTCCGCTCTTTCACGAGCTCCTCCTTCCACTGACGGAAAAACATGTAATAAACGTAAAATATGCAAACCATTATTTTATTTTTGAATACATCAATTTTTCTTCAAAAGTATTAAAAATCACTGAAACAGTTCAATTATTTTACTTGTTTTAAATTTACGACTTCCAATTTATTCTCAATGTTCCAGGATGCATACTAATGTTCCTTCACGATCAAGCTGTTGAAGTGTAGCTTATATATCAGCTAATGTAACCAACTTAATATCACAGTATTGTAATATATACTTTTATATATATTACAGACCGTTTGTGGCATGGGGACAACGCATTGAAGACTTCAGATATCGATTTCTTTCATAGAGGATTCCTTTATATTTCTCAGTAAATTGCTATTTTGTTTCTTTTATATAAATGTTATTTAAAATAATTTTATGTTTAATTTCCTTTGTATTGGAATAAATACTTAGCTTGCCTGTAAAATCACTATAAAAAAATTTTTTTTGGATGTATTACGTACAGATTCCAGAAGAAACGGTAAATATTTGGACAATAAATCTAATGGTGTAACAGAAGTCTTCTCGTAAAATATCCCTGTGTTTCAGGCTAATCAATATTAATATTGAGCAATATTTACAGGAAATGTACTTCAAATTCCATTTTCATTAACATTTAAAATGATAAATTTTTTTTAAAATTGTAAGACGAATTTAAAACTCCGGGAATAAAAGACGATGAGAATTTTATATCGTGATAATGTGATAATAATGAATTGTACAGCGGTATTTCTGAAGACATTAAAATGTTGGAGGAAAAACTGTTGCCGACAAAATTTTATTTTAGCTGAAAGGATTCTCCTAAGCCATCTTTTCTCATGAATGCATATTGACAATGACCGAAATGATTACACTAAATAAGTGAATACACTGCTGTCCAACTTATCTTAGCTCGCGGGCCATTTTCTCAACATTTTCAACGGATCGGATCGGCACAGGATAGGGCTTGGTAAAATGTCGCCGACGAATAAAACGTATAGGTCGTATTTATGAATTTGTAACACAGTATTTTGATTATCTTCAACAAATTTTTATTATTTCAGGATGAAAAAATGGATAGTATATTACATTTTTTTGTTAAGTGTTTTAAATATTTGGTAGCATAATACAATGTTTTCATATTTTAATGTATGATGGGGTTATTCCGAACACAATTTTATATTTTGTCTCACCGGACATGCCGCCACGAATATTAATTATGATAGCGCACCACAAATTATAATACAAAGTTGTGCCCCCAACGTTTGATGTAAAATATACTAAACTCACGGGCCGTAAACAAAGTTTTGCGGGTCGCAAACGGCTCGCGGGACACCAGTTGGACAGCGCTGGGTGAGATTATTATCAAAAATCAAGGGTAGCAAGGATAGCAACAGCAATTAAAATACTTCCCAGCTTCCCAGCTCATATAATGTGACGTTCTGTAATCTATACAGTCAAATAATCCCTAATTATTAATCATAGGTTTCAAATGACACTACTAATACAAATTAAATGGCAGATTTAGCTGTGTAAATGATAAACGAATCTTGATTTTGTTAACATATTTTTAAAGGTGACTTCATCACAGCATTGCGTGCTATACTTAAACTATTAATAAAAATAAATAATGCTCGGAAAAAAGCTTTCGTTTGTGACAGGCAAAAATTAGATAGTGAAATTAGTTTTTTTGGTTGTCCGTAGATAAAGTTAGCGGGCTGATTTTTACTTATTAATTGTTTCACCAGCAGAGAGCAGTAGCTTCGAATCACTCTAAGTTTTGCATTTTGACTAATAGGTAGCGCTGCAATGCACTATGGCTCAGAGAGAGAGAGTGTCTGCGGTCTAGAAAGAATGTGGTCAATCTATCCCCACTGGCTCTATGATCTCATACCCTATTCCAATAACCGCCATGTTTCCATCAAAGTGGCACGCCATTCAAATGTACTACTGAAAATAGTTTCTTTTTTTTTTAGAAAACAATGTGAATTACTTTTCGTGTATATTATTTTCACGTTTTACTGTTATTTTAGACTATCAATATATAATAAGTAATATATAACAGAACACATAATTATTTAGATGCATTAATTAATAAGTCACTCACACAAGTACAATTGAGTATTTTATTCTGACTCTACAGCTCCTATGGTTGAATCCAAATTGATCCCCGAGCTGTATCTTTGTACATTAGACATTTTTGCATGTCCCTTCGAATGGGAACATCCTTTTGCAGCATAATAGTCAAAAAATTTCTTTTGCCACGCTATTTTTTTGTTTGTCAAGTTTCCTTTACTAATTGAATAACTTTCAAAATGTCGAATTTGTTATATAATTATGATATAGCAAATCTTTAACAACACGTTTTTTAATGATTGCATACCGTCAAAAGTCATGTAATTTCTGAGGTTTTACTTGTGCTTCATGCAAGTACCGTGGAAGCAACTCTGTAGAGGTAACTGTCATAAAAAAATCAGTTAAATGAAATTTGATTAGAATAAACAAATATTGTGACACAAATTTATTGTGATATATTTTTAATCCATATTAATTCAATTTCAAGGTCTCTTGGAATTTCAAAATCGCTTCCTTCTGAGGCAAAAATGGTAAAGTCAATCAGAAACCTTGACACTCATAGGTCACATTCTTCTCATACAATCTTCTCCCTTGCTCCAGTGCATAACTCGGGTGATCAACGTGCTGAAGATTTCCCGTTTGATTAATAGGTAGCGTTGCTATGCACTTTGGCAATTGTCAAGATAGATAAGGAGAGTTAAAATTAAATGAATATTACTTTCTTTCAAAAGTAGCACAGGAGAAATGCTGAAATGGGTGAAATATATATCGATAAATGGAAGAAATGATATGCGATACGCAATGAATAATAATAATAATAATAATAATAATAATAATAATAATAATATACTTTATTGTCCAGAAAACAGGTAGAAACTACGCATGACCATGTGGAGGACAATAAACTAATTTACTTTCCGGAAGCGAGCAAAGGACCATACCATCAATTCAGATCAAGGATCCTAAGGCAGAGTCGGATTTAACATTTCAACACACTTATTACGATAAAAATAGTTGGGTATGTATTATAATATTAACATAATACCAACAAATTGGAATTGAATAAAACACGAGAAAGTAATTTCACAAGCACTAATTATTCGCAATGTAATGATGATAAATCGTAAGTATTAAATAACTCTGAATTCGAGATTTATTATTTCAATAGATGCCGCCCCTAGGTAAAAGCCTAGCGAGTTTGTATAAAAAATCCACTTACACCCGAAGGAAAACCGAAGGAAAGCCAGGACGGGACGGCCAGGAATGAAGGTTCTTAGTTTCAAAAAAGTGTATTTTGGACAACACTTTTTACGCTGGGCTGTGAGATGGTGACTATCACTGAGAGTAAAATAGCTTATTTCGAATATGGTCATAAATTATCAAAAAATTACATTAAATCTACATTTATACGATACCTGATTATTCAATACAACTATTCATATCAACCTATACCAATATTTTGACTTATGTTGTAATCAGAGGTGGACTTAAAAGACAGTAGTGAATATAACGCCCTTTAAGAGTAGATTTTATAATAATAATAAATTTATTGTCAAAAAACAGTACAGACTGCGTATGACCACGTGGAGGACAATAAACTAATTTACTCTCCGGAAGCAAGCAAGGGACCATCCCATCAATTCCGATCAAGGGCCCTAAGGCA
>NNCF01127546.1:436250-461123 GCA_002313205.1 Laupala kohalensis | reverse complement strand
ATATATGTGATAACTTCCGGTCAGCTGAAAATGGTGGCGAGAAGCCGGGAATTGTACCCGTGACTCCTTCATTGATCGAAGGGGTGTTAACCACTACACCACCCGTTCACCTTCCACAACTGTACACCCAGACCTAAACCCCGGAAGACCTGAGACAAATCTCCACGCACGAGATAAATGAACCAGGCGGCACACAGTTCAGTGTGCACTTAATTACCGGTTTTACACGTACCTAGTGTTAAGTAAGGTACATTATTCATTCGTTATGCATATAACTGGGTGGAAATGATGTACAGTTGTGGAAGTGAAAGGTTGGTGTAGTGGTTAACACCCCTTCGATCAATGAAGGAGTCACGGGTACAATTCCCGGCTTCTCGCCACCATTTTCAGCTGACCGGAAGTTATCACATATATTCTCCACGTGTAGGGTACACGGAAGAAATATATGGAAAATAATTATCTCTTATATTTCTAGTCACACTAATGTGTTTTACAAATACTTATTATTTTAAACATATACTTTCTTAAAGTTTAATGTCGTATTATCTTGTATTACATATGCAAAATAAGTATTTGAAACATTGATTTTAGGCCAGATTTTTTAGATTTTTGCCCTACGTGCACAGTTTAAATAAGTTACTTACATAACTCTTTCAACAGACGAGAAAACAGTTCACCTCCATTTTTATTGAGGAAGTCTTGACTTATAAGAGTTGTATGCGTTCAATATCACCTATCATTTAGGATTCATGTTGGCAATTACTAATACTATTTTTAATGAAAATTTCCTTAGTTTTCGTTTCATTAATATTCTTCTTACACGTTGCTTACTCTTTTACTCAAAATAGAATACTTGTTCCATTTTTTTTTTCATATTCATTTTGTTAGTCCCGTTCCGCGGCTATCAGGTCATTACCGGAGATCTTGTTCTTTACATATTCATCGTAACTTTTAGCAAATTTTTATCTTCATACTTATGTTCAAATATAAAACGTACTTACGAAGTAAGAATCCCCGCTAATCACTCCCCTTCCTGTGATAAAAACGTTTACTTTCAAAAGTTAGGTAGCTCAACATTTTTTCAGCTATTAAGATACAGTAAAACAGGTAGAATCAGTATAGTTTTATACTAGTAATGGTAGGGTCTACAACAGTGCGAGCTGATTTAATTCGGCGTTGCTCCAAATTCTTAAACTTCCAAAAATATGTTTGTATCAATGAATGTACGATTCTGAATTCTTAGGTTTCTCATTTATTTTTAGATTACGTAAATAAATCGAAGTTTAACATCGCTTTTATTGAATTTAGCTTCTACGAATCTGTCTCGTGGATCGTACGTTCAGTGGATTATCCTCAAGATCTTTAAGATTTCGTTCCTCACTACTGATCGCAACACTACTGATTTCTAGCGGACACATCAGTAAGCTAAATTGGTCGCTCGACCATTCTTTTAAAATTATATTTTCTCTGTTCCTTTCTTTATCATTCGAGAGTTCAAAACTGATTTTTTTTTTAAATTGATCTCAAACCGTTTACGTATGGCAACCATTTTTGTTCTCGCGCGTATTTTCGCTTTTGTCAGCATTTACGTTATCGCTCATATCTCACGAACAATTGATCTTATAAAGCTCAAAACAAAAACCATCGCAAAGATCACATTCCATTGTATAAATTTTGTTCGGCATATATTTTGTCTATATATTTCACTTCTATGAGAAAAGTTCATCTGAACTTGAGTATCATAATTGAGCAAATTCCACTCTTTTACTTATTTATTGTGAAAAATGGAGCATTATATACAGATTAATATTTTTTTGGTGTATATACATATAAGAAGCAATAACCAAAAATTTATCTACGTTGTTACTTGTTTCCTTTATTTTATATGAATTTTTTTTTAAAATTATCAAGTTTAGGCTTAAATATCTGCGATGCCATGGGACTGACGATCGAATTCTGAAAATGATACATATATCAGTCTTTTCTTTTACGTTTATGAAAACTAAAACACATTGTTGTATATCGATGTCGTAAAAACGTTACAGCACCTCAAATATGAAGAAAAGCACAACTAAAAGGAAAAACAATTTCTCATACATCGCGACTGTCTGACTTTGATTTTGTGATTTTCAGATCATTTTATGCTCAGAATGAAGTTGTGCGAGTCAAAAAATGATTGTCTTATAGTTTTCACATAAAATAATAGTTTTAATTTATCTCATTTACATCATGATCGTTGGTACTATAAAAGACATCCCGTATCGAAATGAACGTCCATTTAAAGTGGATAGCAATTTGTAACAGACCAAAGATACATAAAAATTAAAAATGTACATTAAAAATTTTCATAATACTAGTTATTAAATTCATTTCGTTGTTAAATTGTTTATAATTTTATTCAAATGGATTTACCTATCAGTAAGTTCATCAGATTTCAATTATGCAAATTAAGTTTCTCATATGATGGACAGCTGTCATTTTAAACTGTTTCTTTTCTTTTTTACAGTTGTACTTCATCAGTATTTTGACTACACTAGCAATAATCCAGAAGAAGAGTCCTTTGAAATTTTAGATCAATTTATCGACTAGTTTTCTTGATATCGATGACGCATTAACTCTTATTTGCCGAGATTAACTTATATTTACATTACCTATTTTACATCAATCATTTGTGTTCTAATAATGTGATTTAGTAGTTTGTGTGATTGTAATGAATTAAAATTCTACGTCTCGGGCAGTGACTCATATGAATCATATGAATTCACTTCAGTATCCCAAGATATGATGTTCACGGTTCACAGCAGAAAACGTCATATCATATTAATCTCAAATAAGGGAAACAACGAGTAGACAGCAGAACTACGTGCACTTTATGTTTTTTAAAAACTTGTTACTAAAACTGATTTGTCTTTGAACTATTTCCCTCAACTCTATCTCATCATTTGTCAACTATTATGTGGTTTAAATAAAAGTATTTTAAGTAACTATTTTGCATATTACTCAAATTGTTATACGAGTAGCTAGTGGAATTATCCATTTGGTATATCGTTGTGGTATAATGTTTAGAGTATTCTAATTTATATTCATAATCTTAATTAAAGAACGAATGAAATTACATCTAAAATGGATGTTGAATATACATGAAACACAATAGCACTCATTTTATTAAATGCTAACCAATATCATTGGGAGTCATAAACATGATATGTCCCGGCATTCATTTTAATTGAATGACCTTATTCCCGACGCCTGCAAACAAAGAGGAGATCTGAGTGCTTTGAAATCCTATCTCACTAAATTGAAATGCATATTTGATTTATGGATATCACCGTATTAGGTCTGCAATACACAGAAGATAATATAAAACACATTTCTGAATAATGGAGAGTTAATAGGAGGTGCAAAGTATTATTAGTTTGATGTTTATTACACTATATTAACATACAAGGTATCCTAAAACCCTCGGATGTGGCATTGTTTGTGAGCTGGACGGGAAAACTAATATGTTTCTACCGTGAATACAAAGATCCAGGTGAGCTAACATAAAGTGTCACTATAAATATAGAATCGGGGGGAGAGAGGAGAGTTTTTTTTATATCAACCTTATTCAGCGTTACGATGTGGTAAGGGAGACGGGGGTTAGCTTTGTTGTCACGTAACGCTAAGGATTTACTTACTAGAATATGTAAATTATTTATTAGAATTCGTAGGATTTATTCTAACAGGATACGTAAATTTAAAGTTTGTCACTGTAATCCAGAACTCAACCATATTGTGAGAGTACAGAGCAATAAGCAAAGAAAAATTAGGTCAAAATACTAAAACTTTTTCACCTTTTCCAAAAAGTAATTATATTTTTCGTTGGGTGGGAGGAGGTATTTGCCAGAGATACGTAATTGTGTAGGTGTGGCGAGGAGGGGCGGTATCTTTACAGAAGAGTTAAGGAGAGGGAGGAGTTTAAAAATAGCTCGAAAAATTTGCGTTGTGTAATTTAGGGAAAGCACTTGAGCTAATCAATACCTGACGTGCAACGTCCATTTCACTTCGCAGTTGCTCGTTCTGCGCGTTAAGTTCTTGTAAACGCTGAGTGTCACGTTGCAGTTGCTGTTTTGCCTGCAACAAGACGTTCAATGTTTGTTGAATTAATATAATTGTTTTGTATTTTGTTTCGTAAATAAATATTCTTCATTCTTTCCTCATTGTTCCTGTAAAATTTAAAATCTTTCATTTGAAAATGTTTTCTAATCAAAAGTTTACTTTTTTTTTTCTTTTTTTAGGAATAATGATTCAAATGTGTGAACTAAAAAAAGACATTCTGCAATAAAAATCTAAGAACGTAAGATAGATACGATTACAGGAAATATTTTGTAAATTGATACTTATAGAATCTTTTCTAAGCATTGCATTTGTATAAGATCGCATAGAAACCGCCATAGGAAAGGAATGTGATGTTATAAATCATTCATGTAAGTGAGAACCAAAAAAAATTACCAGTTACACCCCTACTTTCAGGACATTTTTAGTACAGAAGCACTCCTAGCTTGAGAAAGATCTCGTAGACCTCTAACAAATTTTACTATTCCACGTTGATCTATACCCAGCCTTGCGGTTTATGTAACCATATTGTCTTATGAGATACAATCAACCACTTTAGAGAAATCTATGGCGTCAATTCGACCGCCTTTCGCCAGAGAATCAGCGATTTCCTGGTTAATCGTAAAAGTTAATAGTTAAAGATTAAATAAGGAGCTCAGAAATGTTTAAATGATTTGTGAAGTTTTCCTTTTTCGACTTATTGTATTTCTCTTAAAGTATTATTTTTTATGTGGTTTTAGAAAATTTGTAAATTATACTTAAAGTTTGTAGTTAAAGTTATTTTTATGAAAAGCCCTTAACTTCTATACACTAAACATATATTTTAAATTTATAATGTTAATATTATTTATTTTGTTTATGAATCCTAATCCAGTAGAATATTGTTTTCGTGTGTATCATAAAGACGTCAAGAGATATTGCGTTGAAAACTCAAGTACGAAATTGACAAACGAGAAGAAATCATTTCTACTCCTCACGAAGATACGACAGTCGTAAAACGTGAGATTGGAAAAGCATTCGGTTGTAAAGTGCTTGGAGTTCGAAACATTTATTTGCCGTAAAATTTGACTATTTGCAAACTTCTTACCAAGTCCTGAATGTGTCCCATTTCTGGGATTCCTAAAGGATTAGGCATCGTTATTATTTAGAATACGATCGTCAAAAGAGAGAAGGTACAAGAATCTGTTTCTTCGATAAACCATTCATCAAATAAATATTATACATTTTTATTTATAAATGTTAACATTAAGATAATCATCACTTACTCCAACAGAAATAGTGGAGTCTTAAACATCATTACCGATTAATGATTGTAGTGTATATAATGTATATGATTTTATGTTGCGGCTATTTTGAAAAGGATATAGAAGAAATGCATAAAAGCATATTTTAAAAATTAAAGAAAATGCATTACAAAATGCTTTTCGTGAAATAAAAATACATAAATCTGTTTGAATACAGGTGCAAACGTGAACGCAGACCTATCGCATCCAACGGGAAAAAGTAGGGTAAAATAAGGGAAGATTTTGAAGCGGATTTGAAGATGAAGAAATCGATATCTCCAACTCATTCCTAGGTTTCTGCACCGACTCGGATATTACTCAATAGCTGTAAATAGTGGGAAATGTAACCAACTAGGAAGAATCCAGTTCGCACCACTTCAACATAAAATATCCACAATAAAGAAACAACGAAAGAAAACAGCAGTGCGCATATTCATTCTAACCGGCGTGCGTTATTAGTATAAACCTACGATAGTAGCCCTCGTTTCTCTATAAAATTAATTATTATGTAAAAATTATTTTCTTCATTCTATACCCCAATGCATGGTTTTGGTTTCTATTGCTTTCGTGGAAAAACTGTATTATCACAGAGTATTTTAGTGTTTTACATCAATTATAGTGTTGAAGAGAACGGATTGGAACCTTCTGTCATTGGATCTCAGCCTAATAAGAGTATAAAGTATTCTGAACATAATTCTGCTCATCCGTGTCTTTGAATAATTATACCCCCTAGTTCAGTCGCATACTCTTCTTTTCCTACACCTCTAAATGAAAGAAATTAAGACACCAAGAAGGAATGCTTTCAAATAATCAATTTGAAACTCCTGAGAAACAAGCACTTGAAGCACAGATGGAATGCGAAAAATTATAACCAATATAGCAAGAAAGTTTTTGGAGCTCTTCTTAAATAAATTTCTTTTACCTAACGTTGTATAACACGAAAATATAAAACTTGAAATACGAACAAGAGTGAAGCTTAGTCACAAAATGAAGCAGAAGAGACAATGAAACAAATCAACATCTTCAAAGAGCTGACAATGTTTAGAGAACTCTACAAGTAACTGTGCTCACGTTTATCTCGAAATTTCGAGACAACAACCCCTGAAGACTCAGAAAGTAAAGTGAGCATGCGAATCAAAACGGTTGTGTTAACGAGCAGTCGACTTGGTAAAGCAATACCGCTTGGAGAGGCGCGTAATAATATCCGTCGGCTTCGTGGGTAAACTGGGCTTTCTGTGAGTTCAGTGGGGGAGTAACGAAGTATTAGTGTCACCCATAATGCTCTCTGATGGGCCCGTTAGAGGTCAATGGGCTTGGTGGAATGACAGTACACAAGTAAATCAAATTTACACTTCGCTAGACAACGCGAGCTTCGAGAGACATTGGAATCAGAGATTCAAAAGCAACGAAAGATGACGCAAACTCAAATAGCCGAAATAGACAGATCAATACTTTTACATTTTGATTTTTACATTATTCGATACACAGAGTAAAAGAATCGCTTGTTGGAAACAATATATTAATTATTGAGTTAAATGAATGATAAACTTAACTACTACTATTTTTTTTAAGAAAACGATCGCGCAACGTCAGATATTAAACTAGTGAAATAAAAAATATAATGTGGGTGTAAATATTATGGATTGAAAAAGATTGGTTAATACAGAAGAAAATGAGATAAAATCGCTACAAAACAGTTAGTAGCGTTGGGAACTTAAATTTCCCACAACATCGATCCATTGGGATAACCTATGTCAAAAACATTTACAATACAGAAATAATCAGTGACACATGTTATTAAATGTATGTAAACAATTGAACTAATTTATTTCTAGAACTATGCACAGATTTTCGAACCGGGATAAATTAAATAATTCACTTAATTAATAGATATTATTGTAAGTCATTTATAGACAATGACTCAATTCTTTGAGTGTTGCCTTTTTTACGAGTATTATTGTACTCTCAATTTCCTCTTCAATAGTGATTTAAAATTTCGCACTTCTCTCACAGTTACATTTTGAACGACTTACGTCGATATACTGTTACAAACTCACTATATATCTATGGCCTTACCTTTTTGCAAGAGATTTGAAGCACCAACCTGTGTTCCACGTCACATGGAAGTTTAGAGTGATACTAAAATCTTTAAGAGACGTGTCCGTTGAGAGACGCTCAACGAGTAGGGCGAAGGTCTTCTGCGAACTCTTACGCATCCCAGGGCTGTGCCCATGACATTAGTAGACATTCCGCGCGTTTCTTTTTTACGCACAGCTCAACAAAGCAAACACAACAAAAGCCATTAAAAACATTGACATTCCTGAAAAAGTGGTCAGTCTCATATAACGCATTCTAATCGCTAACCCTCAGTCCCCGACATACTTTTTTACACGCAAGATCCACATTGTGCCTGTGAAGAACTGATGTCATATATGTCATTTAATATATTTTTATAGCGATTTGAAAGGTGTAAATTATCAAACAAGTTTTGGAACAAATTTTTAGACATAACCCGGGAACATTAGATCATTGTGAATATTACAAATGCTAAATGAAAAAAGATTACTTTCAGAAATTAACTTAAAACCCATATAGAGATATGTATTTTGCATTTTTTGTAATAAAACACTCATGTGGAATATTTATTTTACGTTCAGAACAAATACTACAATATTTGAATAGAAATCATAAGAACTCTCAGAATAAATAAAAAAGCAAATATATAAAGTAAAATTAAAAAAAAACTAATTAATAAGTATTATCTTCGAAGCATACGTGATAAATAGCACATATAAAATCTGGAGTGTGCCCCAGTCAACTTTCCAATTACAATTCATAACAAAAACTCATGGAACTTAACACGCTACCAAACATTTAAGCAAAACAAAAATTCAAAATATAAATAATAATAATAATATACTAAAAAATATTATACAAGGTGACGTATTTCTTTGATCAATCGTATGCAAAATATTTATCATCACAATTCATGATTTGCAAGAAACCGTAGTAACGTATTGAAGTAAAGATTACGTGAACTATCTTCCGTATTGAACTCTCTGGTATTTCCTTATTTGCAGATTCAAATAAAGCGCCTTCAACATTCGCTGTATCTCGAAAACGGTGCGATGTATAGGAATGAGGTTTAGCAATCTGTACGCAGAATTAACTGACCAATCAAAATGCCTCATGCACATTTTCAAAATTTTGAATATTAAGAAACTGGAAGTGGAGCGCGGTGTGTAAATGAAGTCGGAATGAGCTGCTCAGAAATAGGCTTCTATCCCTAATATATCCAAAGTCAAATGTCAAGTTTGGTTTCGATACATCAATTTCTTCGTAAGTTATCAGGAGAACAAAATTCTTAACATACAACCATACAACCATACAACCATACAACCATACATTACATTACATTACATTACATTACATTACATTACATTACATTACATTACATTTCATTACATTACATACATACATTGTATTAGGTATTCATCGGATCCGTTGTTGCCATTTCCTCAATTGCTGCTTAGCATGTCAATTTCCTCTGGTGACTGATAAGTCCAGCACAGGATTTACAAATTCTCTGGCACGCTCTGCATTGATGTTGGTTGTTTGGAGGTGTGTCCAGCGGCTGAGATGTTGAATTTTGTCCCGGCACTGTTGCTAGTTGTTGCGTTGTTGTTCGCTTATGGTTCGTTTGTGACTCATTGGTTGCAGGATTTGGAAGGATTGTCTAAGTGCAGCTTGATGTGTGTCTTTGTGTTTGGTTCTCATATGGCTCTGCCACCCTGCCCTTGATTAGTATGTTGTGTCACATATTGTACATACATACATACTACATTGGACATCATCGCCAAAATGTAAAAAATAGACTCTTCACCTGGAGCCAATTCGCAAAGATCCGAAGAGATCTGAATTTTTTCTCTCGACCGATTACCCATTATGTGTAATTGGAAAGTAAAAACGTAATAACAACAACACTCTATAACCGGTTTTGTTGGCTAATTTCACCATAGTGCATTATCGAAACCACTATTTCGTATTCCATATTCTGAGAAAGACCTAACTTAATTCATCTTGGAATTAGCAACTAATAACAGATCCATTTCACATATTTGCATGAACCACTTCACCTAGGAAGCGAATACACTAAATAGTTAGCAAAATCATGCACAGTTTTGAAATAATTCATTCCTTTCGCCTTGATGCATTTGTAGCGCTAGCAGTGGTAGCTTTAAGGCTGGCATCGTGTTTCACAGGCACAGTACTTATTCGTTGAAAAAGGGCTGCCGCAATTCGGATCACGGAAAGGAGAAAAAGAACACGCGGGCGTCGTTCTAAAGAATTAAAGGTACCGAGGTACGCGAGTCTTCAAATCAATTAGTGTTGCCAGTATCTACCCAGTGACTGTGGAGCACATTTCGCGTCAATGTTTGATCTAGTTTGTGTGTTTGAAAGTTTAACCGGCACGCAAATGTACTCGTATATCTTATGATGGAATTTTACCAAGACCGGTGAAATATTCTGAAACGACTTAGACGAGCCAGTACGACATATCCAATTTTTTACTCGAATTCACGCATTTTATGAGAAAGCACTACGTAGGTATAAGCCACTCAACATAACTCCAGCTCTCTCCCAGTAGCTACTAGTCAGACTAGAAACTACGGCAGGGTCTGCTAATGGGATAGGATGGTCGCACTTTCCACGAAAACGGCTTCACTGTCCCTTGGAAGTACATTGCCCTTCGTTGTACTTCGGTAGGCGGTGAGGAAATCTGGAAGATGTGTGCGGGATTAGTAGAATCTTCGCTCTAAATGACAATTTTTCAGAATAGCGTCTTTCCTCTTGTTCAGACTTTTTCAAATATTTGACCATTAGACAACTGAACAATCTGTTGGTCTCTATACTCTTTGTGCATATTGAGTGATATATCTCGATTTGGGATTCAATGAACTTTATTCCCTCCAGAACAGAGTCAAATATCCTGTCATGACGAGTAAGATGGGCGATCGATACACACTCGGACTGTGATGTCACGCTATCGATCGATCCAGTGAACCAGATCTAGCGTGCGAGTCTTTCGCCGCTAGGAGGTAGCCCCCGACGAGCGACCGCTCTCACTTGCTGCAACTCACTCGACGAGTCATCATAACTTCTCACCTGGCGCCAGCGCGCTTCTCCGAAGCCAATCCCGACATGGGGACACTCGCTCACTTGCAACAAGACATCCGACGAGTCATCATCTTCACATCACTTCCATCATCAGGCAACCACGCCACGTAACAGTCAGATTTTCTAACCGCGCTCACCGCAGCCCCCGAGGATATCGTGACCGTAACCCATGCTCGGCGGCACGCCGACAACGTCTCCGATATTTGTCAGGTTTTCTAACCGCGCTCACCGGTCTACCAGGATACTGTGACCGTAGCCCATGCAACCAGCCCGCGAGATTTCACGGTCAAACCCCGCTCCACACACCGCAGTATCGTCTTGGTCGCGAACTGCACTCCAGCTGTGTTCAACCTACATCATATAGCACTCAATACTATCGCAGTGCCTCATCTACTACTATTTCTATTTTGGTATTTGTATCACCTCATTATTTTCATGTTTTATTCATGTTTCATGTCATTAAACAGTTTTGTTGGCAGTTCAGAGTTCAACCACACCTCATCTACTTTCCTCATTTTCTGTAATTTGCCTGTACATTTATGGTCATTCGATCCCCATCCTCATCCTGCATGTATAAGGAATTTCACCTAAAATTTCTGTACACCTCATTCACCCCCACTCCTGCCCTCACTTTCGGCTCAGCAGCCAGAGTGGGAGTTGCGTTGCGCGGCTCATATCACCAGTTTATTGCTCGTAAATGTCGCCAAGGATAGATTGGGAGACTTTCCGTGGAATTATGTAGCAAACTATGTGAAATTGTGTGCAGAAATAGTGTAGAGATCAATTCAGCGACAAAATTAACTTAAATTAAAGACTTAAGATAATCAAATAAAAGGTTTATTCAAGACTCATTCACAAATACATTTTCCATCCAAATTTTGTTGCGATGGATTCTTTCTATAGTCACTGAGGAAAGGAAATATGGTTACACTAGTGCATTATTAAATACAATGTGGATCACCAAATGCGTTTGACCATTACAGTTGCTGTATTTCGAAGATGTTTCACAGCAAACGTAAAATTTGTAAGGTGCAATGTCCTGATATTAAGTTTTGAGTATTTAGCTTGTTCATTTTATATTGTTGTATACAAGTATGTTGTGCTGAATCATGTGACAAAAAAATAACCTAAAGGGTGTCCTCTGAGTTACGGCATCTGGGACAAGTTTACTGAGTCACTCTGCATCTTGGTAGGGGCGGGTATTCTTCAGTACTAATTATAAAATAATAATATTACATTAAATATTTAAATATAAATAAAATTGTTATTGTACTCATCTTTGTGTTATTTGTATTACGGTTAGACAATTTTCATTTTAGTCTTTGTGTTGAAAACGGTAAAATGGTATCACTCAGTGCGAAACTTGCCGTCAACTGACAAAGGAAGGCAAGAAATCGACGAAGAAAAATAATGAAGAATGAAGTAGTAAGAGGTTGGAAAGAACGATGGGACAAATTAGAAATAGGTAGACAGACTTACAAACTAATACGAAACATTAAATTTAGACTGAAAAATAGAAAATATTTTAGAGAGATGTTAGAAATACTGACTGTTTTTTCTGTGTTTTTTTTTCTGGGGAGGAATACGTTGCACGAGTATGAAGGCAACATAGAGGTCGTGTATGTGCGGAAACGAAAAAGAGATGGTTGCTCATGTACTATGGGAATGTTGTTTATACTGCGAAGAAAGACGGGAATATAAGCCAAAAGAAGAAAGCAATATTCGTAATTGGCGATAATTAAGAACAGGATCAAGAGTTATCCTCCCTGCGATGAGGACAGGCCCTTCCAATATGTGGACGTAGCAAAGTGGTGTAAAAACATGGAGATACCTACAAAGGGAAGAAGATGGAATATATAACCACATGATTATAAGAGTATCAGAGGGCTTACTCAATGAAAACAACTTATAATTAACTAGCCTTATAATGGGCAATGCAAAATAAAAATAGCGATGGACTGCGACTCGAATCCGGGACCTCAACTCTCACAGCCCGTCCACAACATCCACCTGACCTGATGCGGTGAACCTGTGTCACACCCCATACAAGGGATACGTGACCATAGGAGGCGCACCTATACTTAGCCCGCACTTAGTAAGGATTTGTTTTTAAGGAGCAAGTCCCCACGATACTCTTTGAATTACGTAGGTAAATCATTAAATACGTCGCAAAACTCTAGAGAGGCAATAATATTCAAAGTAAGTTCCTGGCATTTATTTCACATCTAAACATTATCACCCTGTACATTCAGACACTCGTCCCATCTCCTCACAAGTTCTTGAAAGCCGGTGACAAAGATGTTTTTTGGTTGCTGCCGCAGTCGAGGAGTAACCTCTTGGATTACGGCATCATCAGTTTCAAAATGACGCCCACCCAAATGATTTGTTTACGAATAATTTGTTCCACACGCTGCACTGTGATTGCAGTTGAAACCTCTGCTGGACGACCAGGACGCTCCCCAGCTCTGATGCTTTGCCTTCGGTTCTCCATTCAACTGAACACAGCTTTCCGTGAGATATTTATCACCTTACACGGGAAACATTTCACGATGGACCACAAATAACGCACAACTGCACGCTGTTCTTCTCGTTTGAACTTATGCAACATAACCGCCATCGTGCAATGGCTGCCACTGACTAACTGACTGACTGCGTGCCAACGAAATGTCACGCAACCTGTACGACAAGCATACATATTACATATGCTGCCACCTGCTGGCAAAAATGCGCTCGTAATTTAAAACAGTATGAGGGGAGCTGGCGTTTGCGCCATATATTGACATGTTCTTGTATATTGAGTGGTCAAGATCCAGCACTATAACCACATAATAACACTGTTAAATATGGATGAGATGTTTTTTTCTAAATTTCTAGTACCAATTGACATAATGAATTAGTTAAATATAGGGTAAAAAAAGGTAAAAAAATGTTGCCCACCTGCGCCACAGTGGTCGCGTCCGACGCTTTCTTGATCGTTGACGAGTCCCCTCCACCCCCGCTGCTTCCACTATATCCAGAGACGCTGCCCATTCCTGAGGTTGACTGACTGCTCTCACCATCTCCCCCTTCCGGAGGTTGAGCTCTAGTGAGCTTGTTGAGCCTGTGTCGTAAAGTCATCACTTTGGTCTCGACCTTACGCGTTTTGTTCTGCTGTGTACCCAGCTGAGCTGACAGCTCGCGTTCCAACTTGCTCAGTTCCACGAGCTGAGCTGCTGCTGTTTCACGGCTCTATAGAGAGAAAGGGATTATTGTGAGCTTCCACGTGCATACATATATAACATTTATAATGACAACTAGTAATACATGGGGTAGTCAAATGGCAAGGAAACATATTGGAAGAAATTAAGTAAACTCAAAAGTAATAACCGTAAATGTTAAAACTTTTATCCCACTGTGAGGCAAGACGGTCAATACCCTGAAGGATAAGTAAGGGAAAATTTGCAAAAACCGAAGCGCTCCACCAATTCCAAACGCCCAGGAATGTTGACGGACGGCATTCTGTTGCACGATAATGCCCGCCCACATGTTGCCAAGGTTGTTTCATCTTCGCTGCAGAAGTTTCGCTAGGAAACCATGCAGTCCAGATCCCTCCCCATGCGATTTCCATACTTTTGGAGCCCTGAAGACATTCGTGGTCGTCTATTTGCTTCGGATGAAGAGGTGCACGTCTGGGTACAATTATGGTTCCATTGGCAACCGCAAACATTTTTCCAAGAAGGCATTGACCGTCTTGTCAATGTATTATCAGTTTTGGTGATTACTTTTGAGTTAATAAACAGTTTCCTTACTCTTTTCAATCCGTCTCCTTTTCATTTGACTGCCCTTTACATATACACAAAATTGACGCATAATGCTCGGCATTTTTGATGCAGTACAAGAAAATTTATTCATTTGTGAGGTATTGTGCAGAAATAAATCCTGAATTGTTGAGAAAGAATAAGTTCCTATTTTAAAAAAAATATTTTTATTGCAAAATTTTAAAATGGGAAATATTATTGAAACTTATCTTCGAGGTCGTAGGTGGATGGTAAGGACTATTGTTAATAGGTCGGCCGGTTAAGTGGGTTTGCCAACAACGTGGCTCTTGTGATGTTGGTAGGAATTGTTAGTAATAGCAATACTAGGAGCCGTGGGAGGTGGATAGATGAAGGAGAATTTGCCTTTCAATGGTCCCAGCTATATATGAACAGAGACATTGAAGTTTTTAAAATTTTTTTTCTGGCCCCGCCGGGAATTGAACCATGAGTGATTCAGTGGCAAACAAGCATTCTCGCTCTGAGTTACCGGAGGGGCGTATGTCCGTTTTGCGAATAATATTAAGTGGAAATAGGTTACTTGAAATTTTAAAAAAAATGGATTACGTAACATAAAATGAAACAAAACTAATTGTATTAATGTATTAAATACAGAAATATTTATTTGTGCGCTTTATCTGTTCGTACATTTTATTGTACAATAGTAAGAAGTTTTAACAGAGAAGAAAAATCTCTTTACATATGTAAAAAATGTGTTGTAAATTTCTGAACTAACAACTATTCATGTTCGAGAGAAGAGAGTGATTAGGATGATCTTAGGATTAAAAAACTGATCGTGGAATTTCCCTTGCAAGTAGTACACCATTAAGTAAAGATTTCAACTGGACTAAAATCGTCCAGACACGAAACTTCGAAGAAAGTTAGGTCTTGGGGTCACTTTAATGGTGGGAAAATCGGACAATCCAGGGGACTAGTGGGTCCCACTGGGGGAGGGGTTCAAAAAGGGAGGCAAAACGGATTTTTGTAAATATCTCAAAAACTACACGAGATATCAAAAAAGTTAGTACGTGACTAAAATGTGACGATAAAATTACTAAGTACCAAATTTGTCGGAAATATTGTCAGCGGCAACTTTTACATTTAGCTTCTGCATTTAATGTTAAAAACAACCAAGTAATACACACAATTTCTTATGTGGTTAATGTGAATTCATAACACAATACAAATGACACAAATATTTTTGGAACATATTACACAACTAATATTTGAATAAAACTTTAGTAACACATTTAGCAACAAGTTTCAAATTTTAAATGTGTTGTTTGCATAATGTTCCATAAAACTGACGTCAGTCAATTGTTTTTCTGACTTGGTTGTTTTTAACTTTATTTAGCCTACACGCAGATACAATGGCTAATCTCAATTCACAAAATGATGAAAATCAACCAACATACTGCGTAATATTCTGGTCCAATATCGGCTCAGAGAGCGATTTAAGAACAGTTTATCTCAAAAGAAATAGATACGAACAAATGTGAATATCATCTGTAATTTTATTTTTCAGATATCTTTTGATTCTTGAACTCTTTCATCACCTATTTCCTGCAAAACATTTCTACGGAGTATCATACTCTCTACAAAATATTGTGCAAATTAAACCAATGCATTTAGAAACTTCATAGAAGAAAATAAATTAGGGTAATAAATGGGTATAATCCCCACCTTCCAATATGGCTTTTGCTCCAACATTTGCGTTTCTATACTTTATTGAAGTTAGAGAAATTTTTTTTAACTTAAAGTTAACTCTTTGTCATCATTTCAGAACGCAGATTCATAATTTTTAAGACTTTCTCTCTGTATATTTCACTAGGTAGTTGTATTTAATAAATGGGATGAAGAAACAAAGTGAACAACGAAATTAAATACCCGAGAAATAATATTCAAAAGTAATGAATTATGTAGCACTAATTTTACACAGATTAAAATCACATCATTTATTTATTGATTGTTTATTAATGTCTAAACAACCAACTCACATCATTTGAGAATATTAGAGCTGCGACATACAATATCTTCCTTTTGTGTGGAAAACGTATGGAACTAAACGAAGAGATCTGTGCATTTTTGCATTAGACCGATTTGCATGTGAATCCACTGATATTGCATTTTAACGTGAATGGAAGTCGCAAATTCAAACGTTATCTCATGAACACTCAATTTTCCCTTTATTCGACAAAAAGCAATCCTCTTTTTGAGAAGGCAAATGGAAGCAATCAATTGGCCGAGCGAATCAATTCTAATGAGAAAAATGCGTATCATCTATTCACGTACAGTATGAGCTGGCAAGAACCATCTTATCATTAACTGGCGTATAGGTTTAGCGCGTGTTGATTACAAAATAAATACAGGGTATGTTCGTTCTATTCAACGATCTGAATTTGGTATTTCGATCTAAATTTATGTGACTTTCAATTCAATACTGAATTCAGATTTTTTTTTTCAATTACTTTTTTTCCCTAAAAATGTTTTTGGCAGAATTGAAGCTACAAACCTGAAGTAGTAATGACTTTGATACATTGACATTTTAGTTTTTTGGGAGTATAAACCATATCTTATTGTCTTATTTTAAAATACCTCAGGGTCACTTGTTCAAAATTTAATGTCCCGATAAGTCACTTTTGCCATGTGACCAAAATAGTATTTGAAGTTGATTTGGAATTGTCACGAAGAAAAATAAATAATATTCACGTAATTCGTGTATATATAATCATGATAAATGTATATTGATTTTTTTAGAATCTAGAGTAGGAAATTTTCTGTAATTTATTAAATAGAATTTAACGTTTAACATGATCACTAAGCTTTGTCAATGAACTTCAATATTCAAAATTTCATTTTTGTCTCATTAAAAATTAATTTTTTCCGGATGTTTTAAAACCAATATATTATTGTATGTTTTCAATTGTAATGCGGATCTCGAACTTAATTAAGTAGAAATATTAATAAACAATAAAACTTTCTGATTGATATTTTTCGTTTCCGCTTTGCGTGCGCTGTGTATTCAAAATGTTGTTCTCATTCAATGACAATAATAATGCCCATATATCAACATAATGTTGAATTTATTTACTTTTGGGTATTTTTATTATTAATCAAGATTTTCGAGAGATTTTAGTAATAATTAAAATTACTTTTGGATTAGTAATGTGAAAACAGAGCGCATTTGTTGAATGACTGTTCTCTAATTATCTAGTGATGAGAACATTTCTAAATATTCTGCCGACACAACATGTAACTGTTTTGTTCTGAATTTATTGAGGAGACGATCCTGATTACCCTTTGTGGAGGACAAAAATTAAATCCACTGCTGCCTTTGGGACATTTGGTAGGAATTGATGTGATATTTCCGTCGAGACAATTAGTTGTCGTATTCAGTTTATATCAGCTTTTATGAAAATTAATAATTCCATTTTAGTTCTTGACTCTTGATATAAACTATATAAAGGATTTATGGGGGAAAGGTCATTCTACTCCAAATAAATCACATTTTCATACAGCAAACATTTGGACAAATTTGCCTTCCTTAGAACTTGTACTTCCTTTCACAAGATATATTTTATACATAATTACTGGTCTGCTCCACATAATCATATGTATGAGTACATATACATGAGTATGTTCAGTATAGCAGTGATGAGGGTATACGAATGATATTGGATATAGTGTGTAAGGAAGTAGAAGCCCTGAGGAAGACAAGAATTTATCGATCGTTGGCTGTATAAAAATGTGATTTATTTGGAATAGATTGACCATGCCTCAAAAAAACTCATTTATATAGTTTAAATCAAGGGCCAAGAACTAAAATGGAATTATTAACAAAGTATACATATATTAAATTCTATTCCACCACCTACACCGTCCAATTCGTACTCCTTGTATTACATTCATCCATACCTCCAGTCACACTACACGCTCAACCGTCACTCTGTAAAACAGGAAGAATATAATTTTTTCGAAACGTCGGAAAATACAAACTAATTTTATTTTTGACCTAAACTCGTCAATTTATCTTCTGCTATAATATTGGGATCAATAACTACACATCGCAATTTATATCATTTTCAAAACCTTAATCTTGCTCAAGGCTAATTTCGTAGACGGGTCTATGTATTTGCTTATGTCAAAGTTACGCATGATTTAAAAGCCCTGAAATCAGGAATAGCTGATGACAAAATATACGTGCTACATTGTAATAGACTAACAGATAATTGCATAATTTATTTCAACCTATTTTCTGCTATCCAACAAGTGACCGAAATCTTGACATATAATATACCCATTTTAAAAAAATTGGACATTTCGAAGTAAAGAAATCAGATATAACTAATGTAATTGACCCTTTTAACGACCCATGGCGTAGTGCCCGGGGACGCGGGTTCAAACCCGGTCCGATCCACGTAGAATTCGAGGAGGCGGACGAAGCTGTGTTCGCGGCAAGTTTTCTCGGGGTTGTGCCAATCATTCCACCACAACATTCACTCATCATCATTCACCCCCATATTATTCATTAATCACACGTCCCCAGAGAGGTGCATCCGGCACCCTGAAATTCCCCAGCCAGCCGAATCAAGTATTCCCCCCATCTAACATCCTCATCTACGCCGACCCTGTCTAGCACGGGATTAATAAGGGCGAAGAAGAATTGACCCTTTTAACGAAAGTAGCCCTCTTAACGATTTCCGTTTATTTAAAAATAGACAATACCTTTCTAATGGACCCTTTTATACCTTAGAAATGTGTTGAAGAAGTGCACAATATGTCCTGATATGAACCTGACATTTGCTTCATAATTTTGTCGTAACATTCCCTTGTATGTCAAAGTTCGGTGTTGGTAGTATACAAAGTATTGTATAAAGAATATGTAGCACATTTCAGAAAGAAAAAAAAAAGATAGTATGACTACACGTTTCTTACACCATACAATTTCCAACTGGAATACGAGTAATATTGCACTTTCTCTGATTCCTCGGCTGTAACTCGAAGAGCAGTCTAGAATTAATATAGAGAAATTCGTTGCTTTTCGCGTATAAACAGTTTTAAGTAAATTTATTCAACAGTGAGTTCATAGATATCACTAATTCTTCTTCTTATCTGGCACTACAGCCCCTTGTGGGCTTTGGCCTTCGCGGAGAGTGGAGCTCGCGCGATTTCTTGACCACGGCACTAGGAGGAGGAGATGTGGTCAGCATCTNGCAGGTTGCGTAGGTCTGGGACCAGTCTGGATGTTGAGACGTGATGAAAATCCCCACCTCACCGGGGATCGATCCCCGACCATCCAACCAGCAACTCAGTGCTCTATCCACTGAGCCACGCTGTCTCCAGATATCACTAATACAGAAACTAAAGTACCGCTGTGAACAAATATTTTGTTATAAACATGCGCCAACTTCGCCATCTGTTTACTTGTAGAGGAAGCACAAGACAGTGAACGTGGAACCACATATTGAGAAAAAATGGAGACCAAAGTTTTAAAATCTCGAGCAAATTAAAAAAAAACTTACCGCGATTCATCAGAAAAAAAAGTCAAATAAAAATAGAATAGCAATGAAAAATATGGTGAAACGGAGATGATCGGATGGGTCGATGAAGACTTAGTATTTCCCAAATGTTTGAATCCAAATGATTGCGTCTTTGTTGAAAAAAAAACAACTCAATTCTAAGCTTCATAACCGAGTTACTTGCTGTATGTATATGTATATATACACACACACACACCCGGTCATCGCGTTGCTATGGAGTGTGAAATTTACTGCGTGAACCGAGCTGGTCTCTTGATATTTAATTATGATCGGTTGTATTCTGCCTCACCGATTGTCATAGATAGATAAGGTCCTGACAATCTTTGACGAGCGCTTTTCCAACAAAGACTATAGGACTAGATTGCAATTGCGTGATTTAGAACGTCCAAGTGGATGCTAGCTTCCATTTCTAATCGAAGTAGTGTGACATTTCGTTCACGACTAGAAACGAATCGTTCTTCATTCATTCCCTCATTCTAACTGACGAAAAGCATCAACATGGCCGCCGTTGTCAGAACCTTATATACTCATATCTTAAGGCTAGTTTAAACGGGCAATCTACCCAAAAGGTGACCTACCCGGCAAGCTGCGAGGCAAATTATCTGCCTACAAAATCTGTTTACACGGAGCAAGTAACCTACTTGGCAGCTTTCCTGTAAATTAAGACAAGTGTGCTCGTCGGTCGTGTGTGCGAGTGTAATGAGGGGTACGGTTCGACATTTATTTATGGGTGAACCATCATACGAATTATGTGAACTGCTTAGAAATCGTGGACTAGGGTGTGGCTGTAATACTCATGGTCTATCTTTGCAATTAATAAATAATAAATGAATTTTCCGGATGTTTTAGACACTTGCATTAAAATTCTGCCCAAAATGTTATTATACTATGAAAAACCATTCACGTTCTGAACATGAGCACTGTAGTTCATTGGTTGATCAAAACATTAGAAGCATGGAAAACAGTGATTTTAAAAAATTGATAACTAATAACTAAACTCACACGAACAATTATGCACCTAACCTCACTTAGGGCTGGGGTGAAGTAGGTTACCCTCTCCGAGACAAGTAACCTGTCTGGTGAAATTACAGGAGCTTGCCTCATTTTTCAGACAGGTTACGTTTACCCGAGGCAGGTTACCTGCCAGGCAGCTTGCCCCGTGTAAACGGGCGTTATGGCCTTGGCCTTGGCCTTACCGGCACGGACGTGATGGGCAGCGCCGCGGACGTCGCCGAAACCTTCACAGCGCGAGCCAACTGAGCGCGTAGACGCAGCACCTCGCTTAACGCCCGCTCCGCCAGAGTACACTGCGCTCGCTCACGTTGCTCCAGCTCCTTCTGCAGAGCGCGGTTGTGTGCGAGCAGCGCTTCCATTTGTTGCTCCGTGGCTTCTCGACGCTCGCGAGGAAACATGAACTCTTGACATTTGGCCTACGGAGAATAGAGACGACATTTTTACGCATTTGTTTAATTTGGTACAATGGTGGCCATGGATGATTGCAAGTGGCTTGGGTACGTCGAGGTAGTGGCGGATCTATGGCCATTGGACCTGAACTCGTAACTGATAAAATTTTAGTTGATAAATACTTTGTACCAGATTTCTTACCAGATTGATAATTGTTCTTGTTATTAATAATATAATTGTTATTGTCATTAATAATACCAGATTAATAAATTTAATAATACCATATTAATAACTTTAATAAAGAATTGTTATTAATAATATCATATAGTTAATTATTTATGTGATGCATGATTATTTAAAGGTAATATTTATAAAATTTGTGTTGTAAAACCATAATTTTGAAACAAAAATGCTCCCCAGTTAGCCCTACCCCCTTGATTACGGTCTAGATTTGCGACACTAGTCGAGACACTTGGGGAACACCGTGGCCTTGTACAGAGAATAGCATTATTTATATCTACGGTGAGCAGACGATTGAACAATTTCATAAATTTTATATTTCCTTCAGTGATAAAATGATTCACGGTGCCTTAACGTATACGAAACACGGGGAAACGGTAGGTCTTGGTAAAGGTAGCCAGGGATTTGATTTTGCAAGTGAACAACTATATCAAGGGGGAATCGAAAGCAAATTAATTGGTTTTGACCGTCGCACAGTGGAGTTTGAGGCCAAACCCCAAACAAAATGCGAAATTTGTCTCACAACACTAAATTTGATGTCATCGAATAGCTGACTAACTGGCGCGTCTACCGCTATTAATTTACGGGAAATAGGTTACATCTGGCGTCTGCTACCGTCAATTGAAAGAGTCTGAATGTTTGCAGATGTCATTTTACTTCAGTTATTAGCTTTCGTAACGTTTTCGAAACAAATTTATACTATCCGTATGGATCGCTGTATTGGTTTCAAATTTTACACAGGGGTAAATAAAGTATGTTCTTTTGAATCTTTCAGTATTATTGATATTAAATTAACTGTATTTATAACGTACTTTGATACGAAAATATGTTTCTAAAGATGTTTTCTGACGCTTATATTTAACATAGATTTTAAAATGTGTTGGGGCTTGTCGCGCAACTTTGAAAAGACTGCATTGACATATAAAAAGCATTGAATACATCACACAAGAAAAACCTTCCCTAACATTGCCCAAAGCTCTTTTGTGAATTAAAAAAATTAATACGCTTGGCTACGTTCATAAGGTGTCTTTGCAAATAGTGAGGTTAAATACCAGAATTTACGCAGGACTCTACTGGCCCATAATCTAATTCTTATTTATTCACCAAACTGATTTGAAATTTTTGACAGGAGCCACTCAATGTGGGAGAAGGGAGAGGGCAAAATGGAATTAGACCCATTTGGATGAGGGTGGGAATTGCCTTTAGGCGAATTCTCCAGATTTCAGAGATATAAACGATTTTACTTTGTGTGATGTGTGTAGGGAACTTACGGATACTGAAAGAAAACATTGTTTAGTCTTTTGTGCTGCTTGCCCAACACTCACTCATTGTATTAGTCCAGGTGTATCTGCGGACCCTTCCATTCTACTTCCATTCAACGCTGCCCTTCAATCTTTACAAGTTCTCTTCGAGAAGAAGTGTCAACGGTGTTATAATACCAACAAGAATCGTCTGTTGAAAAGATGAACCACTTTTCGTACGCGTCTAATGATAAATTAAATAATATCATCCTCAGGGATTTAGTGGTATTACTGAGAGCCCCCGTAGTGTGTATATATTGAGACCGTGGATTGAATTGATTAATAATTCAATCACGCGTTCTCAAAATATTAACATAAAGAGCGTGGGTCAACATGGGAGTTCGCGGTAAGAGACTTGGGTGGTCTGAAGCTTGGCAGGGCGGTGCGACATCAAAAACCCAGTAGAAAGTTTGGAAATACAAAAACGCCATAAAAACCTTTATTTGGAAAAATCAAAAGTAGAGACCAGGACACGTGTTCAGAAACACACAAGTTTGAACAGGAATCTTTAGAAAGACGGGGGCAAAATTTAGAAGAATAACGCCATAAAAACCTTTAGTTGGAAAAAGATCAAAAGAAATAGGAAGCAGGACACATGTTTTAGTAGCCTGCTAGTCTGAACACGAATCTTTCAAGAAAGAGGGCGGATGTTAGGGAATATTATTTCCCAAAGCAACGTGGGAAATAATATTACTTTTGATGCAAACGTCCAAAAGCAAAAAAGGTTCGCGACCCAGGTCTCTTGGGGGACATGTATCCTAAATGCAAGTCTCAACTGGAATCTTTAGAAATGTGTAATTTTGCGACATGGGTTCGGCAATACGAAAGAAAAAAAAATTCAAAAGAACGTAATAAAATTTGGGGTCAAAAAGAAATGCCGACGCTCCGAACAAGTGCGAGCTAGGAAGGGACATGCCGCCTAGCAATAAAATAATAAAACCCTGGTCTTTAGAAGCATGCCGCCTGCACAGATAGCGAAGGAAAAAAAATAACAAAATGGCCGACAGACCTTCATCTCGAGGAAAGAATCTTGGAAGTAGAGAGAGAGTGGGGTGCACCCAATGAAATGTTAAGGGGGGAGGAGTCAACTGGAATGATTGGAAACATGAAAGTACAAAATGCATCTTTTCGGAAACTACCAATTAGAATTAAGAGGGGGGAAAAAACCGAGATCGGGCAGTAGAAGCAAAGACTGTGAAGAGGGGGAACGTCACGTGACACAAAATTAGCTATAAAAAATTAGGGCACGGAGGCACAGAAGATAGAGAGGAGAAAATTTTTGGGAGTGTGTGGTTGTGATGTAGGAGAGAGGAGAAAATTTTTGGCAGTGGGTAGTCGTGAAGGGAGAGAGGAGAAAAGTTTTGGGAGAGTGTATTTGTGACAGTTGAGATGTAAAACATTTTGAGACAGTGTAGTATTTGAACGTGAGACAGTGAAAAATTAGCATCAGTTAATTGTTGAGACCAGGTGGTGAAAAAATTGGAACAATTCATCTGTTGAGTTAGACTGTGACGAATTTGAAGGAGTTCATCGTTGTTCGATTGCAGTGTGAAGATTGGCGATCGCTATTTGCTGAGACAGACAGTGATAAAATTGCAACAATTTATTTATCGAGTCAGCCAGGGAAAAATTTACGAGATTTTTTTTTTGGAGTGAGGTCACAGAAAACGGGTGATTGAAATAGCCAATAATACTCGTACAGTGCGACTAATTAGGTCAAACGAGTGAGCGATTCGAACAATGCGAAGACGTAACATTTTAGGAGTTAATGAGTCAATAAAGGTCATTTCAGCCAATTAGCAAGTATAGTCATAGCTCAGACAATCGAAAGGAAGTGCCACTGTAACCCGTCAGAGCAGATGCGAGGCGCACTCATACAGTGAGTAGTTAGTAATATTAAATGTGGCTAAAGACGAAAGCAAATCAAGGCGAAGTGAGTCGAGAAACTCCAAAATGTGGCAGACATAGAAGGTGAATGGAATAAAAAAAGATCGCTTAGACAAGAAAATAAGGGGACGAACATTAATTTGGTACGAAG
>NNCF01127546.1:418112-435940 GCA_002313205.1 Laupala kohalensis | reverse complement strand
ATATATATATATATATATATATATATATATATATATATATATATATATATATATATATATATATATATTCCGCAATGCACTTTCCAAGTGTATACTAAGTTTAGTAAAGCTCTAAGATAAATTGCAAAGTTTGGATATAAAGTGAAATCCTTTTTGACGAAGTGAAAATTTTAAATAATTTTTTAATACTGATCCGGAGAATGAGATTAATTCCTAGATAATATTTTGATACGCAAATATTATAAATACATGAACATTACTGAAATTTTTGAATCCGCCTCTGCCTTAGGGCCTTTGATCGGAATTGATGGGATGGTCCCTTGCTTGCTTCCAGAGATTAAATTAGTTTATTGTCCTCCACGTGGTCATATGCAGTTTGTACTGTTTTGTTTGACAATAAATTTATTATTATAATTTTTCTATTATTTAGCTTACTTGTATCATTCTATATCATTTTAAGAAAATTGAAATTACAATTAAATTTGCAAACAAAGAATCTAAAATATTGGAAATTTACAAAAAATCACATTCTTTACTTTTGTATAAATTAAAAAGGTCTATGAAAATATACACTAACATACTCTTATAAACACAGTTTTGTGTGTGTTTTAAAGTAATTATTAGTACTTTTGACAATAAAGAACAACAAAACTACTATAGCATTATACGACCTGGCTTCAAGCGCAAGGCATTTTACTCTCTCATATACCTAGTATATAGAAAGTATTGTAATCGAGAACAAATTCGATAGCGAGAATTCGACGGAAATATCAGTATTGACGTTCTGAAAAAGTGGTTTTTGGCATAACGTCCGTCCGTTTGTGCGCAGCGATTCTGAGTAAATAGACAAATCAATTTAATTCGCATTTCATATTTATGGTAGAAATTACTTGTTGTCGATGCACGTGCTTTAATATTTTTTAAAACTTTAAAAGAAAGGGTACTTCACATGAAGGTCAAAGTACTCTTTTGAATGTTTCTCAAAAACAGCTCCAACAATGTAGCTTATATTTTCTGTACGTTAAGTACAATTAGTATGCATTACATCCGCATAAGTAGTATTTCGCTTGAAAGTTTGGTATAGACGCAGTGAAATAATTTATGTCTGCTACACATTAGTTTACTGTTTCAAGAAGCTTAAATAATATTTAGCAGTGTAAATCGTCAAAGCACTTTTCGTTAACTGAAATGGAAGATATGATAATGATGAAATATATAGGAGGAGAGCAAACTCACTGCAGATACGGAAATACTTCAATTTCTATCTACAAGGCAATTATATTTACAAAACAATTTTACGATACTTATAAGACTGATATATCGCTATGTTTTGAAATAATATTCTGAATATTTATGTTACTTTCAAATTTCAAATAAAAGTTAGAAATAAGCGACTTTGAGCATGAATAGAGCACTGGAAGATGACCAAAATATCGAGGACCACGCCGCAAATGACCCTTTCACAATATAAGTTTTTCTCACTACATGCTGCAGACGGAGAAACGTATATGAGAAAGAATGTGTAATGGTTTTTCATCACTAAAATATTTTTTTGATGCTATTTTTACTTCGTCATTATTTTGAATAAAATATTACGTTTACATTCTAAAATTGATACGATATCTCTCATAGTAAATTTCAGTGTAGATTAGAAAAAACATTTCTCTCCCTGTTCGTCACTTGAAACTCGAAATTTCGAAAAATTCTTTCTTAATAAGACTTTACAATATAATAGAAGAATCCCATTAAAAAGTTCCCACACCAAAAAGTTCATTGTTTTCCCTCTCGCGTTGTTGAATGAGTGGGTAACTAACTACGAACATGTTTCAAACTGCTTTTGGAGAAATACATTATTTTAAATATTTATTCAACTATGCTGGTCTCTATAACATCGCTCATACTCGATTTTACGAAAATTTTTCTTTCTCTAAAATCTCTATAAATACCACCAGCTTTTTCCTGAAGGACTAACCCACTCATTCATTCATCAACACAGAAAAGAAACTACCGGAGATAAGAACTTGAAACAACGACAAGACGTTGCTTTTGCATTGTAAATGCTCAAAGAATGGATTTTCCTAAATTCATTCGCGGCGAGGGGACGTGTGATTTCTTTTAAACTTTACAGTCTATCACGCACTAATTGAGGTATAACACATATTTAATATCCAAATGTTAATAATCCGATCGGGATGGTGGTGGTTCGAGGGTAGAATTGTTTTTCAACTCTGCCCAAAGGACTGCCACCAGTGACCGGCGTCTCACACAGGCTCATAAGTCATCTTTGACGTCCATTTAACATCTTTTGACTAATGTAAAAAGCCTATATAAATAACTCTTTAGTATATGTATATATGTAGTATTATCATTACCATTGTTTTGCTTTGCTTGTGTTTGATTTTTGTTGCCATGTAATAAGTAGATAACCTGTATATTGGTCTTGTGTAGTTTGTTAGCTTACTAGTTATTGTTACATTATTTATTCTTTATTTTTATTATTATTATTGTCAAAACGTTTTAGTTATAGGTGTGGAAATTGGTGATGGCTTTCGCAACATAATAGTCACCTGCCTCCTCGTGGCGGGAACGGTAACCCCTCCGTCACAGACATCNGGGGGGGGGGGGCGGGCTAAATGGTGATAGATGTAGTAAAGAATATGTAATTTTCTTTTGTAGTTTAGTTTTGTTGCAAATTAAAATCTTAAGTTAGGTGGAGGTACGTTTTTGTAAAAATTTTGCCCTATCTAATTTTTCTGTTTGTCCTTGTGTTTGTAAATTATGTCCAAGACTCTCCGCGATATGCATTGTGGATGGGTGCAGAGAGTCACCTTTTTTTGTTGTAGATGAACAATTTTGTGTTATCTCTTAATTTAAAATGAAAAAAAAAAACGAAAATATTAAGGTGACTTTATGGTTTCTTTGACATTTCACAAAGCGTGGATCTATAAATCAAAGTGGAAACAATGATAAATTAATGTAATATCATTGCGACCAAATCTTTATTTTTTGCGACAGATTTATTCTATTTAATACATTTTTGGGGATTCATGAAATAATGTTTGCAGAAAAGAGAAAAATTCGTGCAAACAATGACGCGAGAATGAATAAACATGATATCAATTGTAAACTGCTCTTGGCTCAAAATAAAATATTTTTGATTATTTTCATAAAACATATTTCATTTTCAAGTCATGGCAATTATATTAAATATTATTATTATTACATTATTATTATTATTATTATTATTATTATTATTTTAGTATAGATTAAATGTCTATCTGTGATTTCTCCGAACTTTGGGTGATAAAACACTTTATACAATCGTTTGTTTCTCCACCAAGCCTTGACTCTCCTTATACAAATGATAGTCTTCGAAACGCGGCGTTGCCAAATTTTAAAAATACAACAGTGTCTCCCTGAATGATGAATGTGGTGTTGGAAAATTTCCTACAAACGAATCAATTATCCGGTGTTTGCGTAATTTCAGTAGTCAAAGAAATCAATCGCGAAGCACAGAAGTGGAAAGGTCAGTGCTTCGAAAGAAATTCGGCGGAATCGTACTCTAGGAACCGCATGGGTACGTGTGTACATCGCAGCGGTATTATTTTTAATGTGAAACGTATTTTTTTTTCGTAGCATTGAGGTAGAAAGACCTTATGTTCAGAAATTCACCACACACGTTCTCGAAGTAAGATTTGACCACTCGAGCGATATTTTCTTCGATTTAAATTATTTAATTTAACATTAAAATTATTTCATAGAGCAGAGACCAATAGGTTGGAAGCTCGAATATTTAGCATACAAGATCTCCAGAACGACTTCATGTACAACACCTAATAATTTCCTCAAATATTACTTATTTTTTCGTCAATTTTAAGAGTATTTTTTCATAAAAACAATTTAAACTTTTTATATAAAAACGTACGTTCATATGCGCCCCGCAATACGTAGGTGAATTAATGGCAAAATTAAGACAATAATTAAGGATAAAATAACAAAGAGAATTGAGAAAGAATATTCGAACAAAATATAAAAAAGGAATCACAAAAGCAACGTTGAGGGATCTGACCTTTGTCATCAATAAAATAAATAACATACTAATAAAAGTAGTGCAGTGTTTCGTGATGAGGAAAATTGAAGGTTTAAAGAAAGTTATCTAAGCCAAAAAACTATTTTCTTAAAACATTACCTGTGCAGATTTCATCGCCTCAAAAGTCATTCTTATATCGCCCGATGTCATATCAGGATCGATATCACTCAAGTGAAGGTTATCATCCTCCATGAGTTCTGCGATTGTGTACATCTTCATTTCCTCGTCTTCTTCTTCCTCCTCTTCTACGTCTGACTCAACCGAAGACTTCTCCTTGGGTGGATGTTTCCTATTCTTCTTCTTACTTTTTACGACGGATTCAGGTGCAGACGATATCGTCCCTGTCTTCTTTACGCGTTTCATGTTTCGTTCTGGACTCAAGTGTATATGAAGGAAAAGGTATGTTTACTTTTTAGTATCACTTGTTGTCAAGCAACGCAGAATTCACGGTAAATAAAAACATTCACGACGTATGTTCAACGTGTTTCGAGCAAGAACAGAGTGATGCAATTCTAATTATGTTCCGAAAAAACTGAAAAAGTATATGAAAAGATTATATTGCATAGATTCTTTCATGTTTCCTACTGGAGAAATGTTTAATTACACACTAAATTTTGTTAAAAATTATGACTTTGATCTAACCGAGTTTGAGAAAAAAGAAAATTTGCATTCACTTATAGCCGAAAATATTTCCTTGAGAATTATTTTCATGTCTGCAGAGTAATGACTACAAGAATAATATTCCCAGTCGATGATGGGTCCGAAATTAATATAATATTTTAAATGCAGGAATGGAGTGTCTCATACGGCACTTTATTTTACAAAAATTGCGACTGACTGGTATAAATACTGCCGGTAAAATGATTAAATGCATAGTTTATTAAAAAACACATCGATCCTTCTCACAGTTACATTAATCAGGTTTTATACAATATATTACATAATATTTTCTTTGTGTTTTAAACATGAGATTTTTCCGTTCCACCACAAAAAATAAACAGTAAAATAAAGGTAAATATTCATAAAAATATTGAGATGCGTGGTAGCGAAAAGCTTTCCGTCGTCGTGGCCATGTGGAGTTTGTAACTGCTGTTTGGCAACAAATTGTAATTTGATCATATCGAGCTGCGACTAAACGCAGAAAGTCGACGATGCGACCCAATGCAGCGCGACGTGATGTAAACAGATTAGGAACAGTTTAGTTAGTTTTTCTGATGCGAATTTGATGCGATGAGAACGGCTCGAGTGGAGGAATCGCGTATGAATTATTTCCGAACTTTCGTCAAATGACAGAAAACTAAAATTTCGGATATACATTGGGAGTTGACAAATATCAACCGTCAATGTTGTTGTTTAACCCAGCCTTTTCCCACTTCATGTGGGGTCGGTGAATGTGTATGGATATATGATGCTTCAATTGGTTTTGGCTAGGGTGCCGGATGCCCTTCCTGCCGCACCTCTTGAAGCGGTGATTATGAATGACATGGTGGTGAATAATTATAAGTGAATGTTGTGGTGGGATGATAGGCAGGGGAAACGGGAGAACCCCGAGAAAACCTGCCGCGAACACCGCTCCGTCCACCACCTCGGATTCTACTTTGATCGGACCGGGTTTGAACCGGCGTCCCCAGAGGTAGAAGGCGAGCGCGTTACGCCACGGGTCGGCCATAAATATCTATCGTCAATATACAATATAAAATACTTTTTTTTTAATACTTTATTTCTAACCGTATGCAACCTTGGCACGGTTGTATACATTATCTCTGTAGCCCCATCCTGGCAAGGGGTTTTCTCCGGTTTTCAGTCGGGCAGTGGAGGATTTTCGTTGGCGGTAAAGATATTTAATACTTGTCATTATTAATCTTGAATTTTGTCTGCACATAATTTCTACTATTAATTTTGTAATATCAAATTGATAACAGTACGTATTTCATTAATATTTTATGGACGAACTTAACTATATGGTCCAACACGTAGAAAAATATCCAGATGAGATATCGAAAAACGGCTTTTTTGCCATGATTCTGGAAGGGACTTTGTTCTCGGAAATTACAAATTGAATCATTTTATGTAAAAAAAATTCCCTTTTTCGATGGTCAATTTAACATTATCGCCCTATCCTAACCTTATTCTTCCTGTATCTTTCCGGGAGTGCTGCTACCTTCACCGTCGTCTCCATCTTCACAGATTTTCTTCAAACGGAATCGCCGGGTCTAACAAACCTAACATCGCCGACTGTGACCGAACAATTGTTTATAATTGTTCGTGGCTCGCTGTCGCGAGCCATATTATATTTGTCATACCCTAACATACTAACATAAACGGTGGCGGAGAGAAGAAAATAGTGCGGAACAATATTTGTTTATAACTATCGTAAATATGAAAAGCAAATAATACGGTTTATATTTTCGGAACCGCAATAATATTTGAAGTATGACAAATTATTTTTTCGAACCCTTGTGGGACCATATTCTTAAGTTTGGTCTGTTTTATAACTATTAAATCCGCCACTGCCCTCGGGCCCTTGATCGGAATTGATGGGAGTTACTCTCTTGTTTCAAGAAAATAACTTAGTTCATTGTCTCCCACAGGGTCTTTCGAAGTTTTCAACAGCTTTTCTGGCAATGAATTTTATTTATCTATTTACTCTTGAAAAATATTCATCTTAGATTAATTTAGATTTGCTTAATGAAAGGAATTCCTTCCTTTTTGAGTTTATAAGCAAGAAGGTCTGATCTTTGGGATGATGAGAAAGTGTTAAAAATGTAGATAAATTGTAACTATAGACTATATTCAATCACAGCATATAGTTTTAAAACGCTGATGACGAACGACGGGCTCACTTGCAGTTATTGATGGAGTAATTATTCCGTTAAAATTTAAAAATTCTATCAGGAAACATTCTCAGTAGATCCTGAAGATGTTGGCTACAAATGCCAACGAAACGTTGAGTATCAACAAAATAACGATGCGGCGTTTTATTTCCTCCGCAAGAGCTACATATTTCTTGATTTTGTCGCTCCAGGTTGTCTGCAGGTTGTGGGAGCTCGGGATGGCCACGTCTATAAGATATGTGGTAGATGACGAGCGGTCAATCAGAATAATATCCGGCCTGTTGCAGGGTATTGGTTTGTCAGTTATTACGCTTCTGTTCCAATATAGTTGATGAGTGGCGTTTTCAATAACCGCAGCAGGCTCGTATCTATAGTAGGGTGTTTGGTTCTCATGCAGTTGGTACCTTTGCCCGATGGCTTGATGCACATTTTTGGCTACTTGAACATGACGGTTGAGGTAGCTTGTTGGCGCCAGCATCCTACAGCCAGATGTTATATGCTGAATCGTCTCTCTGGGTTCTTTGCACTTCATGCAGATGTCTTCAACATTTTGCTTCTTCAGTATAACCCTCCTGTAGTTGTTAGTTGCGACGACCTGGTCTTGGATCGCTAGCATGAAACCCTCAGTTTCCACAAACAGATCCGCATTTGTCAGCCACTTGTTCGACGCTTCCTTGTCGACAAAGTCGTGGTTGAGTTCAGCAGGATGCCAACCATGGAGTGCCTTGCTTCACCATCTGGTCACTAGCTGGTTCAGGTGTTCTTGCTGCGATGAAATGCAAATATCATCTTTGTTGCGCAAATTGAGAGGACTATACGCGTCGTCCGCCAGGCGAACAGCTTCATGCAGTGATGTCGACTTTGTGAAGAAGTAATCTCTCAGGTTAGCTATTTGTCTCATATGTAACCTGCGTATGTCAACAAGCCCACGTCCTCCGGCACTTCTGGGGATGCATATTCTCTCAATGGCAGCCTTGGGGTGGTGTGCCCGATATTTAGTTAAGATAACCCTTGTTTTGCCGGTATTGCGTCAAGATCCGTTGTGGTCCATTTAACAGTGCCAAATGTAAATGTAAGGACTGGCACAGCATAGGAGTTGATCGCTTGAAATGTATTCTTCCCATTCAGCTTTGACTTCAGGATTCCGGATAGTCTTTTATTGTACTCAGTAGTAATTTCCGCTTTGATTTCCTTATGACAAATACGCTTTGCTTGCAGAAGTCCTAGGTATTTATAGGTATCCATTTCATTCAACCCCTCCATATAGAAACCTCCTCCCATTTCAAACCCAGATTCTAAAGTTTTACCTTTTTCAATTTTTAGAGTTCTACATTTATCAAGCCCAAAAGTCATTTTAATATCATTGGAGAAGATTTCCGTTGTTCGGAGGAGTTGCTGCAATTGGTGATCTGTTGAAGCATAGAGCTTGATATCATCCATGTACATCAGGTGACTGTGCAAATATTTCACTAGGTTACCGCATTTGATCTTGAATCCCTATCCTGTTGATAATGGGTTAAGAGCCATACAAAACCACAGGGGACTTAGGCTGTCCCCTTGGAAAATGCCTCTTCTTACATCGATAGGTTTTGTAAGAAAGCTGGCTCCACTAGAATTAACTTGGAGTACTGTTTTCCACGAGGACATGAGATAACGTAAGAGTCTTACGATATGCTGGTGTATTTTGTAGATTTCCAGGACCTGCATTAGCCAGGAGTGAGGTACTGAATCAAAAGCCTTCTTGTAATCGATGAAGGCTGTATGTATATTTCTGCCCCTGATAATTGATTGTTCAAATACCACCGAGTCAATTATCAGCTGTTCCTTACAGCCTTGCGACCCCTTGATGCATCCCTTCTGTTCCTCTGCTAGCACATCATACTCAGCCAAATGGTCGTACATCGCTGTAGCCAAACAAGAGGTCAACACTTTATACATTGCACATATGCAGGTGATAGGCCTGTAATTAGCAGGGTTATCAGTTTGACCTCCCTTAGGGAGCAGGTATGTAACCCCCTGTGTGAGAAAGCTCGGTACAGTATCGGGGTTTTGGAGGAACATATTAAAGAAGAATACCATTTTCTCGTGGGTACAAGTGAGTTTCTTAAGCCAAAAGTTGTGGATGTAGCCTGGGCCAGTAGCTTTCCAATTGAGCGTTTTCTTTACAGCTTCTGTGATCACTTCCTTAGTAATTGTCACTGACGACATTTCAGGCACCTGTAGCAGTCGTGCAGTCTCTTTCTTGATCCACAAAGATTCCCCATTGTGTTCCACTGGGTCCGACCATATGCCTCCCCAAAACTTCTCCATACTCTCCTTTTCCGGGGGAGGGGATTGGTTGGCGAGCTGCTCATTTCGGGCTGTTCTAAGACCCCTGTAGTAATTTTTCTGGCTCGAGCGAAATAAGTTATTTTGCGTTCTCCTTTGATATGACTCCCGATATCTCCTAAACCGCCTTGACTTGGCAGAAAGGTTTTGCTTCAGCGTGTCAAGAATTTCCTCCTATGATTTGTTCTCGGGATCTCTGTCTGTATGCTTTGTTCTTTCCTTTTTTATCCGGTCCAAATCTCGTCCAAGCCCTCTAGATCTTCTACCAGCAAGATACTAAAGCAGCCTTCCTATATCAGCTCTTAACGAAGCAATCGCCTTCTCTAAGCGGAGTTCCCACGCGGGTGAGGTTCTAGGCCTCCAATTTCTCTGCGATTTATCAGCTATTTTTCCACCTATATGTCGGACAATTGTCACTGCAGAGCAGTATATTAAGCTGTGAAGGTCAGTAAAATCATTAGCCTGATTGATATTAGCAGGCAGAATCTTCTCATTCATTATTCCTGTGGTCTTAGCTAACTTCTTGGAGTTACTCTGCTTTGGTACATAAGGGCTGGATGCGGGCTCCATATGCCCGTATTCAGCTATGGCTGTCTCTAATGCATACCTTAGATGCACTACCATAGGGTCCTGTTCATTTCCTTCTGCCTCTTGTTCTGGGTGCCTGTAAGGCCTCCTTGGGCAGTTGAAGGTTTTACCGGGCTCACCGTCCATCGGCTGGCTGTTAATTTTGCTCCCTAAAGGGGATGAGGATACATTTACTTCAGTTACTCTTATTTGCGCTCCACAATCAGCCAGCTCACTGACTACTTCATCTTTAATTTTGCCAATTTGCAATCCTGTCATCCTTTTGTTAACATAAATTACTCTCCTCTGGTCCGCTAGCCGCTGAGCACTGACCAGACCGCTTAGCTCTGGATAAATTTGTAAGAACAGCTCAAGAAATTTCTCTCTGTAACCTATTGTCATAGTATCTAGTTGTGTAGCTTTGAAGTAGCAGCGCATCACGTTGGTATTCATTACTTCCGTCCATGCGAGGCGTTGCCGAGGTTTCCCTGCTTTAGTGGTTGCCCCAGATAGAGGCAAAGCACAAGAGGCAGGGGTTAATTCCGTGTCCGTATTCGTTGCAGGATCAGAAGTCCGTTGGTAAAGATGTCTATTCCCGCTTTGCCCTTCACCATGAAAACGCTCGTACAAGGCTCTTCCCTTATTGTCAGGAACCCAATTATTCACAGCTCCCAGGGAGGTTACCTCTAAGAACTGGTGTCAGATTTTGTTCCACGGCAGGTATTTTATTTCCCCACTACCCTCTCAAATGAGCGAGCACCCCCCATTCGCAGGGGGCCGCGCCCGATAGAGGATCTGACAAACCCCCACGGGTTATTATTATTATTATTATTATTATAATAAGTTGTTGTACAATCGGAGTTTCTCTGTTGAAAGTGGTGCCTGCTGTACTATATGCTAAGCGGGAAGTAGAATTTAGTCAAGACTAAGGAACTTCCTTGTAAGGTGACAGGTTTGCAAGATAAAATGCATTTCTGGCAGTACATTGCTATTTAATGGCTAGCAAGATGCTCTTTCAGTGTTTTGCAAATGGCACCAGTTGCTGATGTTATGAGTGCTGCTTCATGTTTGAAATGTTTGAAATTTCTATATTAAATTTCTGAAATGTTTGAATTTTTGTTTGTTCTTTTTTCAATTGGTGGTGTAAGGAACAGCTATCATGAATTCCTTTTTTCCTTTATATTTGGTTTTTATTATATCCATTCTTACTTATATATGAATGCGTACCGCGAAATGTGCCTCTGTGTTTCCTACCTGATCAAGACTAAACCACAAAACTGATCGTAATGAAATTTGACAAGGAAGTAGTTTGGATGTTCAGAATGAATATGTGCTAACTTTTATTTTTTATAAGAAGAAAAATGGTTTTCGACAATAAATGTCGATAAAAGTGTTATATTTGCTTACGCAGCCTAAACAGTTAGAGATAGGTGACAACTATGAAAGGCTATATTATTTTACTCAAAGAGTCCTACAAAAAAGTTCGCGACAGCATACGTCTATCGACAAAAATTAAGCTAAATTACCGATAAAATGTTGTAAAAAGAGAAGAGTCAAATACTTCAATTTAAAGGAACAATTGAAGAAGAAATAAATCAATCATATTAAAATTTAATTGATTATTTGTTTTGTGAATTTAACAAAGATAAAAAACATTAAATCGTAAAATTTCAACGAGTTGTTTAGATTCTACAAGCATTTTAATGAAATGGCGCAGCGGCTCCGTGCCTCGGAAGTGAAATTCTACCGGTGCTGTTCCCGCGAGATGGTGTGGTGCAGGGGTCGGCAACCTATGACCCGAGGGTCACCGAGTGACCCATTTGATAATTTCAAGTGACCCACTTTAGTTCCGAAAATAAAGTACAATATATAAAAATAAATTAGAAAACATAAACATGAAACTAACATTTAGAGAATTAAAAAATTGAAAATAGATACTAAGAACAACATTTTAGTTCGATTACCATGGATCTCTTTAATACTCACATTTTGGTAGATTTTGACCCGCGGCCAGAAAAAGGTTGCCGACCCCTGGTGTAGGGTATACTATCAAGTTTTGTATTAAATTTGTTTTATTATGAATTAGAAAAAATTATGCAATAGATGTTTAAAAAATCAGTAATTAAATGTATTTTGATCTTACAATATAGATAGATTTTATTTCTCCTAAAATATGATTAGTCTTAAGAAAACTCCCTGGCAACATCGGGTATTCAGCTTGTTTGTATGTATTTAGTTTGTTTATTGCTATTATTATTGATGGAGACAATGTCAATGTATTGGTCACAGTTCCTCTTACATGTCGTGAGGGTACACTGGGACTCAAGTAGCGGAGAGGTGGGGGAAGCGTAGGACCCTCCTGTGACAGATGGTTATTAGCGTGCATTCCGAGCGCGTCTGGCGATTAATCCAGGAGAGATGATCGAGAGAGGGTTCCCCGGGACAAGGCGCTGGCCCCCATTCCCCTCGTTGCACAAGTTGTATTTACTGTACCTTGTTGAAGTATATCAGGTCAATAGCTTGTTATGTAAAACATTCTTAAATGAACTGTCCTCTTTCAGAAAACTGAATTATAGGACTATGTTCATTCAACTACTACATACTCTATCTATTCATGTATTTCTTCCTAAACTTGGTGGAAATAAGTGATAACTTTCGGCCAGATGAAAATGGTGAGGAACCTAGCACTCCTGCAGGAACCGGACGTATCAGAAGACTTGACCGAAAGTCATATTGATCTAATTTAGATAAAAACAATTTTCATTTGACTGGCAAATTAGTTTGTTCTTCATGTATATTTTCTATCAAATAAAAGTAAATTATATGGAGAGTCTTTATCAATGAAATAAAATAGTAATTGGTCGATTGACCGAAATTGTTGAAAGAATTTTCTGATATATACTCGCTAGAGCAATGCAAGGTGTATTCAGTACTGATATGAACGGAAAGGAAGTTAAACTTTCGTTGATCTACAGAAGATGAGAAGCGTACGATATCTGACTGGCGACGATTGCAGTTGACACGTTGCGCTAAACGGTTCACGGGGTAAAATCAAAACAGACGTATAAATCTGTTCAAATTTCTGAATAAACGTGGCTCTGCAGTCATAAAATTAAATATTTTAAACGTCTAAAATTTTATATATGGTTACAATTATATGTTTATACTAGTTAATATGATTAGATCAATAATTTTATACCTAAATTTTAAAACACACCTTACCTCTAACTGAGTGAGATATATTCTATTAAATTTTAAAATGAAATGTACTGTCTCTATAGAAAGGAAATTATTTTCTAAAATAAATTACTTTTCAAATAGTATTTTTTAACAAAAATGTAATAAAACTCTGAATTAATAAAAAAACGTTTTTGATAGAAATCACCAACTATTCTAAAGGTTAAATTTTTAAATTATGTCGTCATAACTAGTTACGATTATTAGTAACGTCCAGAGTACTAATAATATAAAAAATAATGATAATTAGACTTCTCAATGATTTGTCTAACGTTAAGTTCGATTTATTATTCCATTTTCATTTTTAAGCCTAACTGAATAAGAATCAAACGGCGGTAGAAAGGGGTCGGGATTTTAGAATACCCCTCTATTCCCTTAAAAATGACACAGAAACTAAAACTTTATGACACTTGAGTTTACATTAATTTATTCGTTTTGAATAAAAATCAAATTTGAGCATGTGTTAGATGACAGTTTATTAAAAACTTCAACAAAATTCTGGCTATGTTTTAGCTTGTAGCGCAAAATTCCAGTTCACTCACAAAAAAATCAAATATGTCACTCATAATTGAGACCGACCCGGAAGCCATGGTATTTTTGATACCGGTCGCGGAAACCCACGACAGAATATGATTTGAAGTTTATTTGTATATTTTCTTTTCCGTTTTCTTTCGTAAACTACACGGACTTTTTCTCAATATTGATTCTCGGAAGAAAGTTAAGTGTCATCTTCCTCCACGTATTGACTTCTTCCCTATTGTGATCCTCAAAAGCAACAGCAGCTGGTGAAACGTGAGATGGAAATTTCCCCAGGGAACATGCGGTGGACAGACGCTACTCAAGTGTCAATCACGGCTCTCCTCACCCCTTACTCTCCCCTATGGCTAGCCACTGGCGTATCGGGTTAGTGGACCAGCGCTCCATCTAAGTGCCTCGGGGAAACAATCTGTGCCGAAGGGAATCTTAAAAGGGAGATATTTTTAAGCTGAAAATTGTGTTATCTCAATAAGTGTAAGGTGGATGTATATTTACCCCGTGTTCATAGGGAATGAATAAGATTTAAGTTTCAAAAAAATTATTTTGTTTGAAATACGATTAGATGAAAAAAATTGTCTATAAACCTCCAAATATGGATATTTGACGGAAACAGTAAAACTTATTGATCAAATGAACTTGAAATGTAAATGATCATTCAGGACGAAAACCATTTTTAAACCCACATTTAAAGACTGCCAACGTACTCATTGACTACATTTTTAAGAGAAATTAAAAAAGAACTATAAATTTTGTATTATTAATATTTCTTCAGATAACTTTAAAAATGTTTATTTTTTTACTTCTGACTGACATCAATATTTGAAAACAAAATGCATAATAGTAAGTAAACTAAAACATAAAACTATCATTAGCTTATGGTGTAATGAGAAAGTGTTTAAATAGAGCGAAATCATAGTGGAAATTTCTTAACAGCCGTTTTAATAAATACTTGTAAATATGTCGAGTAATTGTGGAGACAATCCTTTACGAATTTCTGATTTATTGAAAAAGTGATGTCCCATTAATCATGATACGAAAAATGTCTTTCAAACTGAATAAGATTTTGGCAGCGAAGTGCGAATCTAACATCTTCCTAATACGCGGTACAATCGATTTTTAATGCCTCAATCTGCAATACAACAACCACACTCAACTCTTTGATTCGTGTTGTTTAAGAAATTGTACAGGAAATTGAGGTTCATTCCGTTTCATCAATTGTTGATGGAATTTTTTATTGTTTGACACAAGTCCTAAGCGGTAATCTGCGTCGTGATACAGGACGCATAACTTGGTGTTAATTAAGTTAACTTGCTCATATCCCGGAACATCACATATCATTATAGAGCTTAATTATAATTGAAAATTAACATGGAGGGAGAGTGAGAGTCTCATATGATCACAACTTAGATAGAACCATATAAATTGGAATTTTTAAACGCGGCTCGTTCTTTAGAAAGTTCCACCATATTTTCACGCGTATACTTTTAATATGCTTGTGTAACATGGCATTTTAAAGTTACAGTCTTTCATTTTCAAAAAATTAAATTTGGTAAATAATTAATAGAGGACCAATGTTAAGTTATTTAACAAACTTATTCTATTTTGATAGATAATTAAGTTATTTTATGAAGTATCCGTCATCCTTAGCCTGAAATAAAAAAGGATTCAGAAACAGAAAATGTATAATAGTTTTTTTGCTCTCTCCAAAAAGTCATGGATTCTATATTCGAGGCGAATCTATGGTGTTCATCGAATCATCGAATCTATGGTGTTCGCAGAATGGAGGTGCCATAGAAGATCTTTCTGTTTGGTCACACCGACTTCCTAGCAGTTGCGATCTCCATTAAAATAGCCAAGTACCGTAGCCTGCTGGTGGAGTCCCTTAAGAAAGCCAAGTATCAAAAAAAAATTATGGTTGTATAAAAAGAAACTTTAGTTCCAACTGCCCAAAGGATCTCTAGTTCCTATTGCCCAGTATCGGAGGATGCAAGTGTGGTGTTAGCGGGTGCCAAGATAACTACCATCAATACAGTTTGTCTCTGGACATGGATATTTTCGTAAGTACTTGAGCAAGATACAGGTGTCAATAGACCTGACTATGTTCTACGGAGCAGACCAAGACTATTCACTGCATATCATCTTTGATTTTGGAAGAGGCTGTGGTACGCATATCCCCTAGCAAAGTAGCAAAGATGCTCTTGGAACAAACAGAAATAAGAACAAAAATATGAAGGAGGGATGGAGCATATTGAGGGTTTGGAGGATATTCATTACTTCGCAGCTGCGAGAAGGAACTATGTTTCTAATAAAGTTTTCCATATGTTCCTCTGGTGCAGCCCGAGTGCAAAAATGTTTGTCAATTTGACAGAAGTTGCACCAGTGTGGGGACACGGTTGTTCTATTTGTCTATCGGGGCGCACTCTCTGTGCACTGAGAGCAACCGAACTTGTTCTGAATATTTTTTCAGTGAAGGAACTACACTAGGCATCATTGTGAGTCAGTGGGTAATGCGTACACGGTGGATATTATGAGTTTATTGCAAATATGTGGAGTAGGGAACACGTGCGGAGGAAAGACGTTTCTGTCCGCCGCTAATGCACACTTTGAGAAGAACATTGAGAACTCGATAACGTTTCTGAAATTCTTGATTTAGAACACAATGAGATCAGTTGCATAAAAATATATCAGTTTTCAAAAAGTTTAAAACCATGACCCAAAGGACGTGATGTCACTGCATCAACGTGGAGAGCGTCATTGATATGGTGATATTCTAGGGCGATAGGATGTCTTCCACTTGATGCAATACTGGACGAGCAAGAATGTCATCAACAAGAGTGTGTAGTTTCTAGCTGGGAAAAATTCCGCAATCCTAACGGATTAGTCTTGAAATTGTCTGATAAATTTTTGAAAGAGATAAATTATTCATTCAAATAGTTATTTCATCGAATATAAAAAAAATATTATGTAAAAAAGCTCAATGGTAAAAGCAAATGTCTCGAGTTGAGCTAATATACGTAATTTTGTTTACTTCTGCAGAAATGCAATTCAACAATTGTATTGATGTTTGTAATTTTCTGGTTATCAAAGAACACTAAACGAGAACATGTCAGAACTTTATTATACACTTAATATTTAAGAGTGCAACAGAAACAAGAATTTAATTGTTTTTATACAACAAATACATGTTATACTTTAACTGTATTAAATATAATGATATAAATTCGAGAATAAAGTAAGAATTATTTGTTGATGGAGAGCACTACTAGTTTATCAACTTATCATTTTGATACTAGGTTCATTGGAAACTTGCTTAAATTATAATTTTGAAATTCAATGTCATTGGTGTAATACATATTTAATCTACTGGTAATGGTCGCGATTCAAATGGGATTAATACGATACGTCACGTGCCACTATCAATTAGTTCGCATTCGAATTTGTCATGGTACTATTTGTGACTTTATGATCATATTTAGATGATTGCTTGAATTAACTGCATATTAGTGATTTCAGACACTCTCATAACATTGACACGATTGTTTCACTGAACAGCTATGTTATAATAAGCGTGTGATGTAGACACATGAAATTGCAATTATAATAGCACATGAGATGCAAAAAATACGGCAATGTTTATATATGCAAATTGAAATAATCGCATAAATTCTATAATAACTTATTTTGCAATTCGTATCCAAGGGATCGGTTTTAACATTTCGAGTGTCCCCGAGTTTGAGAGTTGGAGATCTGCCCTACGTATATGAACGACATTCTTTCCTATATAAATATATGAACAACGAAATCATATTAAGTAATGTAAATTAGGGAGACTAATATGTTCGTATTAAAGTCTTTATTTTCAGAGAATTGAGACACATGAAGAGCTAGTTAAAGGTTTTGTGTAGTTATAAGATTTATAAAATCTACAATTCTAAATTAGGTTTCATATTATTTTGTTCTGACATAAGAAATTCCCTAAACGTTTGATTCTTTACTATTTACACAGATTAATAAATACCGTCATATTTTATGGATATTACTGCCTTTAATTTGATACGGTAAGTCACATTAATGCTAACTTTATGTTTTAGAAACATTATTCCAATTTCATTCGGTATTTACAGGACAAAAACATATTGACTTCGTAAATATACTAGTAATGGGAATATTCAGGGCGATGCGTGAGTTGCAACGATAAACAAAAAAATTATGGGAATTACCGCGCTTCATTAATT
>NNCF01127546.1:386243-417612 GCA_002313205.1 Laupala kohalensis | reverse complement strand
CACGTGTAATTTTTATAAAACATGAATTTTTTTATTTGACATCCATTTCGTGGCAATTTAGGTTGTTAAAATCTGTTCCTTTATTTTTTTTAGCATATATTCTCTTAAACACTTCTGTCTCAAACGCAACCTCGTTCGCCCATAAGAGAACTCACACAATTTTTTTAAATTCGTAAACGTCAATTTCTTAATAATTTGGCCATCTATTTTCGTGCCTAAACTGAAAAACTTTTCATCAATTTTCCTACTAGAACTCTTGCACGTAATTTTTTAAACTAGAAATTAGTCCGAAAACCAGAAAGAATGGTGAAAATACATGAAATATTTGAAGTTTTAAGGAAAAACAATAAATTCCCTTTAGCTTGGGAAAACAACACTTCGTTTTTTTCCTTCTTGTTTTCTTAATCATTTCTTGAGGATATTAAACGAAACCTTATTAAAGGTGAATAACAGATAAACAAATCTGGAGATCACGAGAACCAGTTTTTATTGTATTTTTTGTGGATGAAAGTGCGCATGTTCGATGATGTAGAAGAAGTAATGTGTTCAATTATCTTCTTTTCGTAAGTCAGACTTGTGTCTTAAAGAGTCTTCCCACGTTATCGGGTCTTAGAGTCATTATTGTAATTATTTGCTAATAATTAGAATTCCCACGTTAAAATTAATTAATATTTGTAAAATATTTCTCTAAATCTTGTATTTTAATGGAAAAAATATTATACTGAGATCTATTTTAAGTATTTGGTACATACATCATAAATTACCTTTTCTTATCGAAGGATATCATTTTTCTTTCAAAAGTTTTTCTTACTTCCCGGGATAATTTGGCAGCTTTATTGCACCTATTTAGTTGTGCTACTGCACCTCAATATGTGATAACCATAAAGCTACGGTATACAACTGGTAATTATTGTTGATCATATAAATGATTCTTTATATTATTCAACAAAAACAACTGATATTGAGAAACATAAAAGCAATTTGCCTCGAGGCATCAAGGTCTGACAATCATAAATATTCCACTGCAAGAGCTGTCGTTAACTCCAATACAAGATGAATTCAAACTTATGGTACTTTCCAGTCTATGGGCTAGTTGTTCATAGAATTTTCAATAAAAGGGGGGTTCAGTAGGGAGATTAATAAAAAAATTATTGAGTTTCAATTGAGCTCAAAGATGTTGAACAGAAAGGCCATTGTTCAATTGTTCAAAGAGTGTACAATGGGATGATTATTCATTGCATTAAAAAGACTACCAGGAAGCTACCCAAAATGTTTAATAACAACGGAAGTGCACCGATGATTTCTGAGTCCCGAAACATATCGAAGGTGCACTAGCACACGTCAAAATGGCAGAAAAAGTATCTTTCTCCGCTACGGAATCGCAAATAAAATCTCGAGATCGAAGACAATGGGAAACCTGGTCAACAAGGACAAAAGGAATCACAATCCTTACGATCGTAATGGTTGTATTATTTGTTATAACATTACCAATAGTTCTATTACGGAGATCCAATGTTTTAATTGTAATGGAGGATAAACCACAACTGGTGGTTGTCATGTTATCTGGAATGCGTTGGGACTATATCGAACGCTTACCTCCCGACAAACTAGGGGGCTTCAATCAATTTAAGAAAAATGGAGTACGAGTAGAACACGTAGACACTGTGTTTCCTAGTCTGAAGATGTCAGCTTGGACAACTTTGCAGACTGGATTGTACCCTGAGGATCATAACGTTCTTGGAAATCGTATGCTCGACGAATCATCTGGTTTAAGGTTTGATTGGGAAGACGAAACGGTATCTAAGTTGCCTTTATGGTGGCAATATGCAGAACCTGTGTGGGTTACGGTTTCGAACCAAGGGAAGCGAGTTGCTACTTTGGAGTGGAGCAGTGCGGATGTCCCTTACAAAGGGCAACTGCCAGAGATCGCTAAGGGATACAGCGGATCCCAAATGTCCTTCTCAGAGCGTATAAGAGAAGTCGAACTACGTTTGCTGCAGGGGTTTGATCTCACTATGATGTTCTACGAGGGAGTGGATGAAAAGGCGCGGGAATTCGGACCAGCTTCTAAAGAGGTGAAAATATTTATTTTCAAAAACAAATTGTTCGCCTAACGAAAAGTCTTTATATTAATAATCCATCCTGGCCCGGTTTTTTCTCCGGTTTTCCTTCGGGAAGAAAATGATTTGTTATACAGACTTTTGCCTAGGTGCAGCATCTATTGAAATAATAAATCTGGAATTCAGTGTTATTTAATAGTTTCGATTTAGCATCAATACTTTGCGAATAATCTATAGTTTAATAATAATTCGTAATTGTCAAATTACTTTCTTGTGTTTTAACAAACACAAATTTGTTGATATTATGATAATATTATAACATGTATCGAACTATTTTGATTTTTAGGAGTGTGTTGAAATGTTAAATCCGCCTCTGTCTTAGGGTCCTTGATCGCAATTGATGGGATGGTCCCTTCCTTATTTGCTTGAGGAGACTCGGTTAGATTATTGTCCTCCACGTAATCATATGGAGTTAGTACTGCTTTTTTTGACCAAAGTTTATTTAACATTTGATTATAATTTTTGCAAATAAATATTATCGTGGTATGGGTTGATTTTAATGCATTGCACAGAATATCTTAAAATTTCAGGTAAAAAATAGACGATTGAGCTCACTAATATAAACCAAAATCACTCATAAACACGATAAGTTCTTTTTTTTCGTGGATTTTTGTAAACTATATTGGACGTTGCTGCGACACTAGCATTGCTTTTAACAGATTGAAATTTAAACGCGTGTTTTAATTTGTCATCGAACTGTAACACCTATATCACTTTTTCAGTTCCTCTAGTAAAGTGTATATCATGCATTTTTTCTGGTGTAGTAACTGTGTATAGACGTAATTTTTATCTTCTCTTTATGACATTCCCAGACATGTGTTCCTATGAAATTCTTGCTCCTATTAATGCGTTCTATATTCTTCCAATATTTTACGATTAGTTCCGGGACAATGTTTATCACCTACATTGCTGTTCTTGATGGTGAATTGACAAGACTGAAGACAAGTAGATTAAAAAGCTGTATGTCTATTTAGGTACTGATAGAAATCTTCAAAGTGGGCCAAGGGTTCCAGCAGCTCTTCGATTTCGTTGACGAACAAGGTCGACAGAATAACACCAACATCCTCGTGGTCTCCGACCGAGGACGCGCTCCCACGTGTCACGTGTCTCCAGACGTCGACGTCGACGTGTTCTTCAAGAATCAACCTGATGACGTAGTGGTGATGCAAGACGACGCCATGTTCCTCATGTACACGTCACGCGATAGAGAGGAAGAAGTGATTTCGAGGGTGCGAGATATCCCGGGATATGAAGCGCATCGGTTAGAAGATCTTCCAGCGGAATTCCATTACAAGGTAAAGCAACGAAACGAATTACTTTCTTCATACGTGCTGCATGTTATGTAATTTTGGGAACATTTCAAAAAAAGAATTACTAGTCCTGTCTGACAGACTACTTATTCACCGCAATCTTAGTTAATCTTGACTTAGGTCCAATTTCATCAAACGTAGAATAATCACGATTTCCTTAAACGTGATTACGTAAATGGAATCGTGATTACATTTTATGCGTTTTACCAAGCAAAACTAATCGTCGATTATGGTAATCAATGTTTCTCAAGAATTCTATAGATTGGTAGCAGTTTTGTAGTGCATTATGGGTAACTTGAAGACAAGTGACGGGCGAGAAAAATCGAAGAGTCCCGAGCGTTTACGAGTAAATCGTGACGTTCACGTAAATCGAAGTTGGTGGAACGCGCAGTCCGATAATCACGATTTAATGCACAGAAAATCTCGTTTAAGAAATTAAACGAACTTGGTGAAATTGGGCCTTAGAGGTGTGATCGGAAAACTAGGTCTTTGTTAACTGCTACAGTTATCTCCGGTAAATCACATCGCGTTTAACATGGTGACGCTACTCGTTCTCGTAATTATTACGAAGGTTTTATGATTGTCTCTCAATTGAACTTTGTCATTTTATCGTCCCTATGTTTGAAAAAAGATTTTGTAACCAATTTATAAAAACAATTAATNCCCTATGTTTGAAAAAAGATTTTGTAACCAATTTATAAAAACAATTAATTTTATATGTTAAGGACGTAATTATAAGTAAAAATATAAGAAAATAGATATTTGACATAATTTCTTCTTTACACCCCGTTGATGTCTAAATCAATAATTTTATGACTGATATTTGTTTTCCATAAAATTAATGATAATAAGTAAACATACATTTTGACAGATTCTTAGTGGATTTCCCCCAACATTCGTGACTTTATGAACGTTTACATTCCGAGTACGTCCAGTCATCTAGAGTCAAACAGTAAATAATACTACCAAACCACCAATATATATTTTGGATATCATTCAAAAGAACGATTAAAATTGTCCAAAATAAAAAGTTTACGCGATCAATTCTGCGGGTACTTGTTTAGCAAGATACGTTTTAATGCGTGTCCTTACACGCAAATCTACATTCTCTAGCGAGGCTTATACGCCCCACGAGTGGTGTCTTTCCCGACACCTTCCGCCATGTCTCAGTCCGCGTCGGATGGCATTCGAAATTCATCACGTGGTGTGACAGCGGCACCCGAGAGGACAACGCCGATTAAGACTGTTCCTTCGACTTCAGGTGAGTTTTCAGTGATCGTAATATCTTATTAATGCAAGTTTTAAAAAAATCTATTTTCCTCCGGTCGATCGCCACAAAAGTGATGTTATTACAATGAATTTTTTTTCTCGGAGGAATTCTCATTGTATATTTCGACCATGTACACTGAGACAATAGGTTTGGATGCATAGAACTGAGAAAACATAGTTTTAAATTTAGTGGTAGATGACGTATGAAAAGGTTCTAACCTCTCGAATAGATTTGTCTCTTGCAAGCGGATAATCGTGATGATAAATGAGAATCTAACTTCTTTGAAACCATTTTAACTGTCTACAACTTTATTTATTATTTCTCCTTAAAAATATAATAGTTAATTATGCTCCCATATTACTGGCATCATTTTATGACAAGAGGGACACTGCTCGTTTGTGGTTTGACGAGACCGTCCTTGAACTCGTAAGAAAGTGTCGATACAAACTCATGATTTTTCTTGATGCACAGAAAATTGAAATGGCGCGAGAGCCCAGCACTTGAACCAACACATATGATAATTCACGTTCACAAACCACAAAGAAAGTTGGACAACCTTGACAAATCTGTAAATAAATTACGAAACAAAAATAAATAACACGTACGCAGGGTTAAGAGAAATGGGATTCGATCCGCTAGGTGTAGGTTCAACAACGATAAGATCAAGGAACATGAAGAAGGAATACATAGAGAGTGCGATGATAGACGTCTAGAAAAGTTAGAGAAATTCTAGAAAAATATATGAAGATGTAAATATTTTTTCCTCAATATCTTCACGGTAGACAAAATAAAACTGACCCAAAATATATTTATAAAAACGACACAAAACAGACCCTTTTTGGCCACCTTTGACGTTAATACTGCGCTGTACTCGATTTATCAATCATGTAGACAAGCGTAGATGCTCCTCATGAGGTATAGCAACATAAGTTTTTTTAAAAATGTTCTGGTAGTTTTTTCAGTGTGTGAAAATTTACTGCGTACTCCCGACCCTTCAATTTCCCAACAAACGACGATCGAGGTGGACAGGAGATTTTACTGCCTCTGCTGACAGTCCTCTCCTCATCGAATGTCTCATGTACTCGTGACAAGGCTCCCAAGATGACATGTACTGGTGCTTTGTATTGCTGAAAATATCCATAGTCGTTCATCTTCTGTGATATGATCCAAAAATCGATTAAACAGATACGAGACATAATAGTCAGCACCTCTCACTCATGAACGAAATGATAGAGCAAAGAACTCGAGACAGAGCTTACGAAGATATGTGACGTAAACCGATTGTTGCAAAGACGCCACCAGAGGCCATTTGCAGTATTTTCTGTAAAAGACAGTTCTCATGTTTATTAACAGGAGTCAACTCCATGTCAGGGTTACAATTCTTTTTCGGATCAGTTGTATTGTATCCACCCTATACATAGTTTCTTTGAACTGTGAAATGAAAGTTACTTCTAAACGTGTCTCGTATCTTGTCACGTTCAGGGTCCTGCGACGTCCAAGTTGGCGTGTGTGGTTTGGACCCTAGACGCACTCCTGAGATGCGTACGATGCTGCTGGGGTGGGGAGACGTTTTTGCGGGACGGGGATTGGTGCATCCGCCTCTGCACCTCGTCGATGTCTACCAGCTCTTCTTCCACGCCCTGGATCTCCCTGCGCCGCTCACAGCTCCCTGCAATTGGAACGCAGTTAGAGGGATGCTTAACACGTGCGCAGTGAGAAAGGTTAGATATCTATAACCTCTCCAACTCTGTCTCCATCCAAGCGCAATTGAAGCATATAAAAATATTCTTAGATCCAAAAAAATTTTATGTTTCGTTTTTTGCGTCAGGTTGACAACGTCAATTCTATCGTAATAGGTTTAAGAAAATTAAGTTGATCGTTTAATTCGTCGTGAGACTGACATATGCANGGGGCAATCGATATTAATATATTTTTTTTGATATTCTGCTTTTTTTTTTTTTTTGAAGTTTACAACATTCTCCATATTTTAACGATTTGACACGTACAATAATTTGAACAGAACTCCTTGGAATTCGGATAAAATATAATTTTCTTAGCACAAGTAAAATATGATGATTTTTCCATAATGTTTCACGTTCAATCAGATAATTCANTCCTTGGAACTCGGATAAAATATAATTTTCTTAGCACAAGTAAAATATGATGATTTTTCCATAATGTTTCACGTTCAATCAGATAATTCTATCAGTTTTTGTCCGCTGATAGATATGTTTTCGGCACTTAGAACGTTTTGGTTACATTTACAAGCCTGAATTTCTGGAAGGATATTTCAGTTCTCATGTTAAAACTGGAGAGACTTTACCCTGAGAGCGTAGTTTCAGATATGGAAAACAAATTCAGAGGAAGGAAAAGATTTCTTCAAACATTTGGGTGTGATCCAAACCATCTAATTTTGATGTGACATCTCCATCTCTCAGTGTGGGGACTAAAATTTTGGGATATCGTATTTAAAGGTTTGGAGAAATAATTTCCATTGAGAAGAAGGGTACACACATCCACAGCGTTTTCTCAGTGCAACAAGAGAGATACATTGTTAAATATAATGACGCAAAAAAAACGGAACGTAAAACGCAGAACACTATTTGTGCTGTAGTCCTATTTATCCTTCACTCGTACATACCGTGACTGACAAATACAGATTATAGAAAATACGGATAATCCGAATAATATAAAAAAACGATAAAACATTGTTCACTTTTGATGTATTTTATATAGAAATAAAGGCTCAAATCACATTTCGCACCAAATTTCACTACACTGATGTGCAACGCAAATAGCTTACAGACACACATTCTCTCAGACGCTAAACATAAAAACTACAGGGTAAAGGAAATATATAGTTTTGTATTCACAATGTTAATATTCCATACACATAACAAAATGTTGAATGTAGTAAATAAGGAAAAAAACTATTTTTCGATATAAACCACACATTATTGTTTGCGAGAGAAGTATGTGCACAGAGTTTGAAGTGTAAATAAACGATAGCGGGTTTTACGGGAACGTCTTAACCATAAATTTTAAAAAATATAAAAAATAATAAATTTTGAAAATTTTTGCATCACGACGCGTAGTTTTAGTAATATAACTTATTCGGATAAATCGAAAATACGTGTATCTACTGTTTCAAAGACACACTTGCTGTTTATAACCTTTTAATTTATTGTTACGTTTTTTCACTCTCTGATTGTCTATGATAACATTAATTAACATTACTAAAGATGGAAGGACGAACAGCACGGAATGACATGTCTTGAAGAACAAATATGGAAGATGACAGAACTTTTCCGTTATCATACTTTATTATTAATGTTTTAGAATATGATATATCACAACAATCTTTTACTTGCATACCAACATTTGTGAACACGTAGGGAAGGCGAAACCATAGCATTGAAACGTCGTTCGAGAACCGTAGTATAAATGTGCTATTACTCATCATGTGATACTTGAAAATAAACCAGTGACTTTTATTGTCTTTAATATAATCTGCACATCTTTACTAATGTTATCTAATTTATTGCATTCAATTTCAAGAGCTACTCGATCGATATTGAATTACTCAAAATGTAGTTTATGAGGATGAAGAGCGATTTTGTGTCATCGTGTTAATCCCCATCACTTGAACACAGGAAGGAAAAACTTCAGTAGGCTAGCCATAAACCCCTCGGCATTAAATTCTCGTTAACGATGTCCTTAGTGGTAAATGACATACCGCATTAGGACTTAGCAGAATTCAGTCGTTTAGTACCATTGCTCCACTTTGCTCGTCGTGACAGTTATCTGCGTCAACATTCATCCGATACTACGATTACTATAGTGGATCGATGTTTTTTCGGACGAATATCACACGGAACAAATCAAATACGTGGATCACTTCGCACAGAAAAGTATTTAAAACTAATTAACACCTCAAGTTCAACAACTCATCTGAATTCGAACTGAATATTATGACTGTGACAATATAGTATATATAGTGCCAATATAGTAAGGTAGTAAATAATTTTCAAATAGCAGTTATAACTGATTGTAAAAACGTGGTAAACAAAACTCTAGAGAAGCAAACAAGGGACAATCCCATTAACTTCGATCAAAGTACTCAAAGACAGTAGCGAATTTAACATATCTGAACTTGGTATTTAATATAATATGAACACGAACAATGCAGTATACAAAATAAAATGCAAAGATTGTAATGCTAGCTATGTAGGTCAAACAAAGAGTGGGTTAAAAACTAATATCCAGGATCACAAACGAAATTCAAAATCAGTTGAACAAAGTGTAGTAACCTCACATTTCACGAGTAATGGCCACTTAATGTATCGGGATAATTAATATTGGACTAAAAAATTAAGTAATACAAACGTTGCGGATGAGAAGTGATATTTATTTAAAAAATACACACGGGAATTTCAATGCGCACGGATGCAGAAAATCAATCAGGTATTTACAATACAATATTATAACATGTCTGTGTGGCTTATGCTTTTTGTAAACATAATTTGTTGTTATATTTCATGTTTAATATGTTCCACCTGACGACGACTTCAACATCGTAAGCGCTGAAATCGTTTCGCTTTAAATCACGAAATATATACTCTTCGTCCGTTGTAGGTCGAAAGTCTTATTTAATTTTAGTACGTAATAATTTTGAACCGTTAAATGAAACAAAACTACCCCTCGTTTATTAGGAAAATACTATTGGGAAAAAGTAATAATAATTTGAATTCAATAAATGTTGAACCTTGGAAGGGTAAAAATGTGGACGCAAGGGGTCTTGAATCTGGAATTTCCCAGTCTCTCACAGGAGCTAATGAGAATATCGCTGGGAATATCGTATCTGTGTTTATATTTCTGGTTCGATTTCCCACGCGTCCACGTTTTTTCCTGGCCCACATTACAGACGTATTTCGTTACCGGGTTGCCGAAGAAAAATAAAATGGATGTGACTCATGTTATACAGAGTGAATATTAGGTAAGCCGACGAAATTCAAAGGTTGATTTCTCCCAGAAAAAGGAACAAACGAGTTCATAAACGTAAGTGTTCTATTAATTTACGGTTAACCACAATGCAAGGAATATTATGTTGAATGAAAATGGGTGACGGAACCAGGATTCGAAACTGCAGCTAAAGATCCCGCGTTCGAATACCGGTTCCATGTCCCATTTTCATTCAACATAACATGTTTAACTCTCCGGTGGGCGTGCCTTTTACAGAGTCGCGAGTTGGCGGGTACTGAGTTTGGCCAGTGTAAAATTTAATCTTATTACTATTTCGTGAATGCAACGAAGGGTTTATAATTATAAATAATTTTGTAACTCAATCCAACATAATATGTATATTATATTCCAGTAACTTTCATAACAAATTCTGATTATTAATAAAAAATCAGGTGATATAGAATGAGGAAAATAGTTTCGGAAATTACCCGTGGAACGTACAAAAATTAATCTATCAAACGTATTGAGGACGATGATTAATTGTGACCGCAAAACATATGAATGAGTTACATATGAAGGCTTGTTCATATGATTTACTATATTATCAAATTGATTAGTGACTTAGTAACCAAATTTAGCAACAAAAGTCAGCTTTAAATCGAGTTGAAATAAAAAAAACAGCCCTCATTTTAATTACATTGCGTTTTTCCTTGGTAACAACTTTATTGGTTTCATAACATGTTTTCAACAATATGGCCATCATCATCAGTGAATCTACAAGAAATTACAAAAGATATATCGATAAAATAAGCGATGAAATTAAGAAAATAAACATATTTTACAGAAAAATTAGATGTGAATCAATAAGAAATAAGAAATGTATCAATAAAATAACAGAAATGAAATTAAGAAGATAAAACAAATTACAGAATAATATTTATTTCCAATTAATGAATGAGGATAAACTAAATACATATTACGACTTTTAAAATATAAGTTAACTGAGTGTGGAAAATTTGAAGGTGTATGAAACAAAGATGTACCCATGGAAAAACGTGAAAAATTAATTAATGTATATACAAATGGTAACTGAATCATATTTGATTGCTAGCCCCCATTTTGTCTCTTATATTCTAAAGCAATTAAAAAATATAAAACAAATATCTCTTAATATTGAAAACCAAAACCAAAGAATGGTAACAAAAACAAACATCACAAAATTTCAACATGTGGACACATTTATTATAAATATAAAAGGAAAACGTATTCAATTGACACAAACTGCTATAGTGATGAATTAATCGAGAAAGAATATGAAAATAATAATTCCATGGTAAGGAGTCTGTCGCGAGTGATGTGAAAAATATTAACGTCTGAACGCGTGGTGCACTCAGTCCGACATTACTCGCGACTCACATTTAAAATGGCAATAGTCAACTAACAATGAAGGAAAACATTCGCTCATTTGGCTCAACGCAGTAGCAACGATATACTCAAGAAAGCATAATTAGTAGAAACAGCCCACCAATTTCCCAGATTCATCTTGATATCATCAGTTGAACACGTTTGACGCACTCAGTGCGGTGGCGTGACTAACAGAGGGTTAAAAAAGTTCATATCAACGCATATCCGTAAATGAACGGTTAGTTAGGCACCACTTCCGGTTTTCGGTCTAGATAAGCCACTTCTGGTTTCCTGATCACAACCCCCATTGCCCACACTTCCTGGCTCAGAACCGGCACTTTTCTTCAACAACAACGAAAACAGCAAATCCGCAACTTCCGTTGATAAGCTCTTATCAGCTTATATCTGGCGTTGAACCGGCACAAGTCCCCTACTGCCGCTTAGTTGGGTTTACCAACTACTTGGCCCACGTGGAGGGGTTAGTAGAAGTTGTTAGTAATAGAGTTATTGACACTAGCAGGAAGTGGATAGAGGAAGGAGGGTTCGCTTTTCAGTGGTCACAGCTATATGAACTGGGACATTATTGTGAAAAGCTACAACTTTTTCTGGTCCTGATGTCCTACCAATTACCGTATTACATACGAAATGTTCATTAATGGAAATGAGGAAGTGTGATAATTATTTCTTTTCCGGTCAGATGTAACCTCCAGAAATTTGTCCTCTTACTTAATATTCATTCGGTTTAGGAACATCTATGACTAATTTTGCGATACAGCTTGTACTTATTCCACAGGGGAATGATTCGGACAAGAAATTCAAACAAGCAAATACTGAAAAAGAGAAATTTGAAGCAGAGACTACAACAGATGTGATGAGCCAGGAAATCGTGCCGTCTCCGCATCTGATAGAATCGAAAGAATTCGATTGCGACTTTGATGTAGATGAATATCTTCTTCTAAGGCGACAAGCAACAATTGATTGGGAAACGCAATTCATGGTTGAGCGCAGTATGTGGATTTTCAGTGATGATTAAATTCACTTTGAAGGCCATTTTCATAAAGAGTCTCGCTGTACTTCTGATGATATTGATTTGCGCTGAAAATTTTGATTTGTAAATGAGAAATTAACATGTCTTTTACGTTTGAAGTATTCCTCGATTTTTGGTATTCAATTGTTATGGTGAGAAAAATCATTAAAATGTATTTATTTTTAATAAAGTTAACACACATTTTTGTTTATTATTTGTTTAATTTCATTATAAATTTACACTTGGAATAATAAATCATTCCTAATTTTAAATGTAATTTATTAAAAATTATAATTTTTAAGGATTTAAGATTTTTATTTAAATATAAATGAACCAAGAAATATTGCTGAACGTTTTATGTCATATTTTCAGATGATAGATTTTTTTTATCCTCCATGAAAGTGAGTTATATTCGATATAAACTTTTCTTTCGATAGACCAATCTCACAGGCACCTTACTCACTGCCCACGTCATTCCAGCAATGTTGAATAAATTTTTACTTGAATTACCATTTTACATTTGTGATTTGCTCTTCACATCGTTCAGAAATCTTAAAACACCCACGGATTCTACCTTGAGTAAAATAATATTATTTTTTATTGCGTTCATTATTAACTTGTGATTTCTTTATGCCTGATACCTTACGAGGCATTAACTTATCATAAATACGCAGAGTGGTTCTCTAGATGGCAGGTTCCCCATAAGTTTTTTTATATATATTTGAAGTTGGCGTTCTGCTTTTTTGCAGACATTTTGAATTTTGTCTGTCCTCTTTTACATAAATCCTAGAATACGTTTATCGATGTGTCACTGAAGCTCCATTATATGAACCACAGATGGTAACATGTAGTACTCATTTTTCTGACAGAATTCTGTTTGGTATTAGAATAAGTTCTGATATATCTATTGTTTTTGCATTTATTGAGTGGTGGTCTTCATTCTGAAACGTACCTCAGTTCATGTCTGAACTCAATCAAAATTTACAACAAAAATGTAAATTATTTACTATCGAATCAGATTTGTTCATCTATCAGTTCAATATTTTCTTGAGTGATTTTTATAATGTCTTTTTGGAAGACGTAGTTTAAGATGTGGATTTGCAGGAGACTCAGTAGTAGTAAAATACACAAATTGCAATCATTTGTTTCGGATGTTTATTACTATACTTTGGAGACTAAGAATCTTATAGTGTAGGATGAATTTATTCTCAATTATAACATTACATAGTCATGCTCTGATAATTTATTTCGTCCATAAACATAGCATTATTTTCTGGTCGCGTCACGTGCGATACCGAGAGAGGTTGTAGTGGGATACATCAGGCTGTATTGCTAGCGCAGGATGGAGAAAAAAAAGCTTCCACGAATCGCACCACCATGTAATGCAGATGGCACCACAGCCACAGTGCACAACGTTGAATGCCTGCTCTGCGTTGGGGTAGGACAGTTTTAACACAGTTTGCGACTGTGATTGTTTGACATCCAGACATGCTTCAACTGAACTATAGTAGTACCCATGAATTATTCAAATGGTACACAGCGTTGCCACCTATTGAAAATTTATACGATGCACCAATCACGAAGTCACGTTTTTCACTTTGTAAGTTGCATTATATTTCCAGAAATTCTGAAGAATGTTTTTCTTAAATTTGTGTCCAACTCTCCATGTGACTTGATCCTTACATCGCTACATCTTAGCTCACATATAACTCAATTCCATTACTTCATCTAATTTCGAAGCGATGGCTGATTGACACTAACCTCATTTTTCATTAGTTGACCATAAATACGCGAAACTGTTCCCGAGATCGCAGTTTCTTTATGACTTTGTGGTTTATGTTGTTAAAGTTGGCGTTATGCTTTTTACTTATAGTAAAAGTCATTATACTTCGCTTCGAGAAATTCAACTTCAGAAAAAAAAACATGTTTGGAAATGCACTGTGTTCAGTAGTTATTTTTTATTAGTCGCAGTAAATTACTTTATTGTCTTCGATGTGGTCATATGCAGTTTGTAACGGCTCTCTTGACCGTAAATTACTTATTTATTTATTGATTGTCAGCCTATCTTGCTGGATGTTGGTATAGAACCTGTACTCAATGTAGCCAACGCTTTCACTTAGCCATCGTCCGTAAAGGGAATGATAAGTGTACCTCGCATTCTGTTGGCAAGACATTCGAAATTGAATTCATAGGCAACCTCGGACAAGTCAATTCACTCTCTTGTGGCGCTGTTCTGTACTTTCTCCATCGAGCAAAGTGTGGAACGAATATTGTTTGTATCTTTGTTTGTTGTGTTATTAATTTGTAATTCTTTACACCAAACAGTCGTTTCTGTGACTACAATGAATGTTTATTTACTTAAATTCTTTGTGACCACGCTTTTCTTGAAATTTTTGCTTGTGAATTTCAATGAGTTTTTTCCTAGAGGTTGGTAATTTGTGTAAGGTAGCCATACTGAATAATTTTAGACAAAGTATCGTGACTTTGAGTATACCCGGGCAGCAATGTTGAAATTTGTCCCACTCGTTTACTTGTATATCACTATTGTATGCTGTAAGTGTCAAGAGGATGCCAGGAGAAAGAGTTATGCAACCTGTGAAACACAACTGTATTTACTTTGGTCGTTGCGTCATTGTAGGGGCCGCGCGCTGTGACCGGGATGAATCAATGAATTAATGATAAATAATTTAACTGTAATGAATAGTATATTATAATTTAATACGATTAATTTGACAATATATATTCTAAATAAAATACACTTTCGATTTACATTCATACTGATTCGCTAAAATTAAGCATACAATTTAAGGAAGATAAAATTTCTACTGGAAAAATATCGGTAAGTGAAGCTGCCCCCTGTACCTTATTTCGTGTTATAACCAAATCAAATATTAGGAGAAAAACACAAAACCTTGAAAATGATTGTCGTTTATTGCAATCCACTTGGTAGTGATGTTTGAAAAAAGATAAACAAGCGATTAATTTTTGTTTCTCTGAAAAAAGTATGATTAATGTTTTCATTAAACCTTACATTATCTTGATTTTTTCACGAGTTAATTGTTTTATTGTACTCAAGCAAATCAGGTCTATCAAATATACGCCACAGATTTTTTTCAATATTTCCGTAATAATTTATATCGTTAAATTAGTTGTTATATTCTTTCAATCTTCATTACATATCAGTAATAAAATCTTATAAGGATACAAAGAATCGTAAAGTTGATTCCAAACTATTAACCAAATTTCTCAGTACGACAAGGTTTAATTTATACAGATGAAACGCCATCAGCCTTCCGAGGGTGGAACCTGTGTAACGAATGCTTTTGTGTGACATGTGCACGATGCGCTTCCGTGACCTTTCATGCTCTTTCCGCGTAAACTACCATATATATGACATTGGATTAATCGAATTTTGTCCTTTTTCTGTTTTATGTTTTATTTTATAGGGAACAACGTTGTTTTTTATATATTTGTGTTAAGAAATATTGAGGAACACACAAAAATTTGGTTTAAAAATATCGTACTACTAAATACTAACGATAACTACATACGACTGCTAATTACTAACTGTTACGATACATATGCCTTCTGTTGAATGATTGAAAATAGAGTGTATCGAAAGTTAAAGATTTTAAATAAAAATAAGCATGAAATAGTCAATTTTGTATATTGTTACTGTTCATTTTCATGTCAAAAACCTCTTAGGAATTACCGGAAAAACATTACCATGTGCTCTTTTTTTAAATTCAGGTTGCACTTGAAACCACTGTATTATTTACTGGTTTTTGTACCTGGGAAAACATTAAAAAAACGAAACTTTAAAAATATTTTTCAATTTCAATTAATCGGTAAAGCAATAGTTTTTTCTACAAGAAATTGTACCGACACGAATGGTCAATGTATAGTTGCTGGGAGTTTGGTGTTACTGAAATATATGTAACTTGTCATTCCTCACACTCCAGTTGTAAGCTATTAGTAGTTACAAACCAGTACTCTCAACCATTAATTGACTCTCGACAAGTCAATATTTGAACTAAGTGATGACATGTACAAATATTTTATTGCTCTTAATATTACATTTAAATATACTTCATTTATAACATTTTGTGATTTGTATTTCGTAAAGAAAAGTTAAAATTCATTTTTATTTTATCAGGATTTAACAAAACTTTCTACGTTTTCCTTTTCCTAGACTATTATTGTATATCGTAGTATTGTTTTCTAATATTCACTATGTGTTGAGGACGGACATGTGACCGAAAGAGACTTCACCCATAATAATACCGATATTTTCGTATTGCATGTACAAATACTCAGAACTCTGAATATTTCATTAGTTTCCAATTACAACGGTTTTCTCTTTCCTTCACTAATCGAAAAGAATATTGGAAAGTGAGTGATTTTGGTGCTTCGGAATATTTCAAGAATCATTTATTGGGCCGCAATATAAAATATTAAATCTTCAATTATGTCTCTTAGTCCATTGCACTCACAGTAATTGCCTGTTTCAACAAACCCCGATCATTACACTCTAATGGAAGGGTGAATCTTTAATTAAATATCGATAGCAGTTTGATTACATGTTATTCTACCGTTGCTCTTCTTTCATTTAATAAGAAAATATTCTTTCGACCTAAGAGTTTTCTCATCTTGCAACCCCCCGCATTCTGCATGTTTCACTATTTTTCTGCCTTTCTCGGTAATTGTAAATGAGAGACTTATTACAAACTCTTACAGCAATGAAATGGAGTGGACTTATTTTTTAATAAAAAGTATTTCAACAGTGATGGAAACTTCGTGCAAAAATACATTTTCAGTTTCCAAGATAGCACCGTTCAGTTTCTAGGACTGTTTACTGATTATTAAAATATTTTACACTATACCTGGTAGGGACTATTTTCTTTCGTAAATTGACTCAAATCACTCATTTTGTTGGAAAAGCAAAACATATGTATTCGGTGGGAATTTTAATGAAAATTTATTTTTGTGTAAATTTTATGTTTTAGTAACAATACGTTTTACTTATAAAATAATAAATAACATACAAAACGAAAAAAAACGACCGTATTACGTGTAATCCGTGCAAATTACAACTTAGCGAAAAAAAATTAGAAGTATTACGTAAGAGCTAAATTAAAGTTCGCAAAACATGCAGGCATAAATTCAACAACGTGCACTTAAGATAACTACTTGTCTACAAGACAACTTATTATATTATGTCAGAAAATTTGTTACTTAATACAAAATGTGGAAATGAAATATACAAGAAGGCAAGAGAGACTTTTTTTGTTTGTTTGTTATTTTTTACTTCTAACTCACCTTTAACAATATTTCTCGAAGTGAAGAGTTGAAAATACAAACCCCCGAAACAGAAAGAAGCAAGAAAACAACGTGTATAAATCCGAATGTCTATTCTTCATGGATTCAGACGAATTTAATAATATAGGTTATCAGATTCACAAGTATTAGGCTATTTCCCTTTTCGTCAAGATATTGACTCTCAAAGTGTGCTTTATTCATTGCAACATTGTTATTGACTGTAATTCTAATGTACTACGCTAGATGATATCAATAATGGTTGGAGAAGGAGAAAATAAGTGAACCGATGCCCGAGACGTAGTTTCTACCATTTTACATACAACATCTTGATGGATCATATGAACAAATATAATATACAGACAATGTTAAAATTTAGTACATAAGAAATATTTTTTAGTACCCGAGATTATAATTAAAAGTATCTTTTTGCAATTGAACCTATCACAAATATATTTTTTGTTGTCCGTGAGATCTGTGAGCGTGTTTTATTTCTTCTTGAAAATCGATAATAATAAATCACTAGAAAATAAGAAAATAATTGTCTTTGTTGATAAAGACTCGACAGCTGAGTACCAATAATTACTACCATCAAGGCTTGAAAGTCATGAATAATTAATTAATAGCCACGAATTGGGTAGCGATAATTGAAAAATTAAAGTTTTCATTGAAACGTTGGTATAAACAACAATGTGTAATCAAGCCAATCATGGTCACTAGATATCCATTACTGTGTATTTGTAACTTGTACATGTAAATTTACAAACATATTGACATTATATATGTATTATAACTCGCAGCTAACTTTTTATCTTATCTAGGAACTTTTGCTGAAATTTTTGAATCCGCCTCTGCCTTAGGGTCCTTAATCGGAATTGATGGGATGGTCCCTCGCTTGCTTCCGGAGAGTAAATTAGTTTATTGTCCTCCACGTGGTCATACGCAGTCTGTACTGTTTTTTGATAATAAATTTATTATTATTATTAATTTATTATTGTATTTACGTAAATGTGTCATTTCATTTGATAATTGCATACTTTGGTGAGAGATTAGGTACTACTCTCAAATGAAAATACTCAAAGCTTTTAAATAACTTGCAGAGTGAATGTATATTACTCATATTTTCATAATTATGCACGTTTATACACTAAAAGATGTGTCATCTCCAATGTTATAGCTTTCATAATGTATGTGAATGAAACCACTGTATTTCTTCATAACAGCTCTGCAATTTTAAGAAGACAGCATAACTATGCGCCTTGTTTTGTAAACATGTCACACAGAACATTTTTCAACGCGAATCNCGCCAATCAAGCTTTTTTTCCAAGGTTTATTTTAGGAACAATTCTCTTTCTCTCGAATGAATGTGCTGATACGTTTTCTCTAACATGTAATTCCCAGGCGGTACTCTTTGAAGATTATTATGTGACTATATCAAATCATTATGAACATTAATTAGTTGCCATGGACATCTGCAAATAAGACGCAAAATAATATCTTCATTCTTACCCGACTGGGAACCAAATAGAAATTTACTTTCTTGAAAGTAGTTGGTCAGAATAATGGATGAAACCTGTCTTTAGTAATACGTTAATTCTAAGANTATATATATATATATATATATATATATATATATATATATATATATATATATATATATATATGTGTGTGTGTGTGTGTGTGTGTGATGGAAACAATCAGCCAGTGTTCTATAATCATATTAAAGTATTAATTGAACATGACTTTTCATTATAGATGTATTATCTTGAGGAATAGGCCCAAAGAAAAAAAACTACATAACAGGCCGTATTCGATATATTATACCCATTCCCAAGGTATGTTAGGAAAGATTTCTTTTTCTACCAATTTTTGATGCATTAAGTNATGTTAGGAAAGATTTCTTTTTCTACCAATTTTTGATGCATTAAGTAAGCATAATGAGCCCGGTGTACAAATGTATATGTTGGATATGTGGATTCTGATGTGGACGAGTGATGTAGAAATATTGTAACAAACCCTGGTGATGGATATAACACATCCGAAACATAGGCGAGTTCTAATTTGTTTTTTAGCTATTCCTCAAGACACCAAGTGATCGAGGATTATATTAAATGACTTTTCATTCCTATAATGAAATGATCTCTCAAGTGTAATTTTACTAATTGCATTTCAAGAGGAAAGAAAACGATCAGTCAAAAAGAAAGAAATCGTTCAAAACAAAAAAGATGAGGCCAAGCTGTTGTCTTTCCAAAACCGTCACTTGTCATTTATAATCTTCATTAGGTCCTTTAGGTCTAAAAAATTCCAAATATTTACTGCTAATTGTCTTCATTAATAACACTAATGAAACATATTGCAATTTTATTTTTTTTAATTTTTCAAGTACAAGTTCCATTTGTTTAAAAAGTTAATGTGTTTGAATAAAAAATGAAAGTGCTCGAACAACCAATTTACTTAGTTTTGAACCTTTCGACGTGGATTGACGCGAAAACACTCCTTTTTGAAAAGTCCAAATTCTGTCTCTACGTAATAGTTCGTTGCTGCTTCTTGATTTACGAGCACACAGGTTTGGAGCGTTGCAAGCAACTAACTGGAATATTATCATCTTCAGTACAGTTATATTTACCCGAATACCATGACTCCGCGATTTAATTGTGGAGGCAATTCAATGAAAGGGAGCATCCCATCGTTTCCGTAACAAGACCGTAGACGCCTAAGTTCATGCAAACGTTTGTAGCTTCGTCTGCGTCGAGAAGAGGAAGTTGAGAGGAGAGTCTTGAGGATCTGGAGGGACAGGTGGGTGCGCGACGTTCGTAGTCCCCGTGAAGGGGGAGGAGAGAGCGTTTGCACGTGCGTCAAGTGCGCACCCGTGCGGGTGGAGGGAAGGTAGGGAGTGGTAGGCCTATCGACCGCTAGAGAGAAGGCGAGGGAAGAGACGGCGGTGGAGCTGGCGAACGAGCGAACGAACGCGCGCGCGCGCGAGCGCACGGCCGACCACCACGCGCCGTCACGGCTACCCACCCGTCCTCTCCGTCACCGGGTGGGTGATGCGACGCCGCCGCCGCGCCGAGGACAAGACGGCGCAGTCGCTGTCGGACAGCGCGCGCAGACAGACGTGGGCGTGTGGGCGGGAGGAGCGCAGTTGTTTTTGCGTCGGGCGTCGACCGCGTGACTCCGATGTACAGCGATCGCCGAGGAGGGACTCGGTGACGATCTGAGAGGAACGACGCGAGAACTTCTCGAGAGGTGGTGACAGCTCCACGAAAAAGGTAGGTCGCGTTCTAATGGTTTCATTTGCGGAATTTATCATAAGCATTACGTTATTACACCTCGCTTTTATCTCGTTTCGTAAAGGATGAATTGAGTGGATGAAGGTCGGAGATATTTTAGAAAAATATCTGAGTTAACTAGCTGTAAGTAGTGTTCAATTTGGAGCCAGTTTTGACTCATTATTAAAATTTAGTTAAAATATTTCACTTTTTTTCATTTTTGCAACGGCACTGTTTTTTTTTAATAAAAATAAGACTACTGCAAAATATTGTCTACAGAATGTTTTTCTTATTACATTAAAGACGGTATATTAAATAATTATTATAATTTTTATTTTAAATTGGAGAAGTAATATTAAAACTAAACGTTTTGACTCCTTTTATCTCAAAACTTACAAAATTATTCTTAACACCTGTCCACTCAACCCTTTATTTATTAGGAAAAAAAATGTAAAGGAATTTAAGTTAGAGTTATCATAATTTTCATAATTTCACACACACAAGTAGCTTCTATTACAATTTATAACAAATATTCTTCTAGAAGGTGTTGTTTCAGTGATACAAACTTTTCTGTAATTTCTGTCTAATACTTACACAATGTGATTTAGAGAACAACCAACTTCATATTTAATATTGAGAAATTGTAATTACAGTTTATGATTGTTTTCCTTCCCAATTTGAATTCACGAACAGTAAATAAATTAGCATACACATATCCCAATTAATTTATTTGCAATGTATTCACATGTAATGCAATATAATTTATTACATTATCTGTGAAATCACAAAATATCTTATGAAAATTATTTTGTGCACGGAAATTTCTGAGTTACTTTCAATAGTGATTTTGAATCTTAATACAAACACGAATGTTACTTTGGTACCAAATTCATTTCCTGTATTTATATCGGAATTGTCGTGGCTGTATCTTTAAAACAGTTTTTGTTCGAGAGTTATTTTTTGTGTCTTCCCTTACAGTAATGCTTCATCTTTCCGCGCAAAATTTACTGCAATTATCTTTATTATAAAAGTGGAATTGTTTTCTTTATATTTGTGATGATCGGAATTATAAACGTCTCAAAGTTAAAAAGTTTCTGAAAATTATCTGAGAAAGAATGTGCATGAGTGCGATTTAATTAATATCCATTGCTAGGATTAATTACTTGGTTTTCTATGGCCACGTGAAATTGAACCCAGTACTATTCGAATCCCAGAATCCGTAAAAACTAAAAAGTACCTGGGATCGTGTTGGTTGAGAAACTGTCCCAAAACTATCTCCTCGGAATGCGCCGCATGGGGATACCGGAGCACGTGGGATTCAGGGAGACGGCACATCCCAGCGGCGTGGCGACGGTGCGAGGGCCCAGCGGCGGGCGGGCACGGCGAGACTCCGCCAGAAGTCAACTCGCGTGCAACCACCACATCGATTGTGTCCCCACCGCAGCGTGGACTAACCCTTTGGCCTCCATGCAGTGCGGTGAGAGCGGTTTATTTTCCAGCGAGGTATGATGGCAGACGTTCCCACTGCGTTCCAGAGCTCTTTTGTCAGAGAAGGCGATGTGCTGAAGGTGAAAGGTTAGAACAACGCCACAATGCTTTCGCATTTTCTTGTTTTCTTCCTCCAAGGAAGTAAGTGTTTGCTCGCAGTAAAATTCAATTTTATTCATATCCCACGTTCATTAAAAAGGAATATCGCCATGATAACGCTTTATAAATACACATGAATTTATTTATTTATTTATTTACTTATTTATTTATTTATTTACCTATTTCTTTTCTTATTTATTTACCTATTTCTTTTCTTATTTATTTATTTATTTCTTTTCTTATTTATTTATTTACTTATTTATTTATTTATTTATCATTCGCCTTTCCGCGAGGTTAAGACCATGAGGCCTGCTCTTCTACGCAACCATTGGACTTGGGTAAGGGAATTGGGAAGGGTTGGGTTACCTGGGAACTCATGGTACCGAATCAACTAGTGTCTGTAGTAGGTGAGGGAAACCCCAGCTGAAAACCTCACATAGTTCGGATGAACAGGGTGTGAACCTACGCTCTACCGCTCAGCCAATGGGATCGTGGAAGCAAAGACGCTACCACTAGACAACCGCTGTCGGTTTAAGAAATTTAGAAATATGATAGGTAACGAAACTTCTTCCTACGTACGAGTGAAGAAAGACTATTTTGTAAATACTTTTTCTTATAGTCTCTATTTGTAAATACTAATTTTGTAATAATTCTTATAGACTCTTGTCTTATGTAAATACATTTGTAAATGTCTTTTGTAAATATTGTCTCTTGTAAATATCTTTTCCGTGTACAGTCTTTGTCCTGACCGTTGGTTTTCCGTGGTTCCAAACGGTGCTCAATGAATTAGTCAGTTGGACCTATTTCAGATTTAAGAAACTATTACAGTATGCCAAAAATATATATAACATAATAATAATTAATTTTCTATCCATGCAAAACTAAATTTAATATTACGGCAACAGGAAATAAAAATATCAATCTTTCTATGAAAAATGTAGACGCAACTGAAGAATTCATTGAGAGTGAATACCAGGGCATGTAACGTACAGTCTACGGCATTAAAGAGCTTAAGAAGGCAAAAGGGCTAAAGCCTCGCCACAAGTATTTTAAAAAGTAAATATTGTAAATAAAATACCCTATTAAACTGAATTTAAAAAATTGAAATATGATCTTCCAGAGTTGTCCAATTGACGACCCGCGAAACTTGTTTTACATTTTACGTCATATTTTTCATTAAACGTTTGGGGACCAACTTTGTGTTATAAATAAATGTATGCTGCCAAAAATAATATTTGACTTGGCATATTCGGTTGGAGAAAATACAAAAATTGTCTTTGTAATTACCCCGTCATACTATACAACATGAAAACATTTTATTATAATTAATATTTAAAATACTTTTTAAACTGAATAAGTAATATAAAATTTATTTTCCATCTTGAACTAATATAAATTTGTTGATTAGAATGAATATCTCGCGTTACAAATAAATAAATACGACCCATTATCTTTATTCGTCGTGCAATATTTTGCCACGTCTGTGCAGTTGGCATCCCCACTTTGTTACAAAATGAAATAAACTATTCTATAATTTTGTGCAAATTATGTGCTAATTTCGTCCGCCAATGAATATTTTGTGCTCATTGGAAACCAGAAAAAAATCGGTAACAAAGTGTTGCGAGCAACCACTTTGTGAAATTCACGAAGATACAATGCTGGATACCAGTTATATGGGTAAGTTAGATATTTATAATTCTGTCATTCACGTATATTAATGCATCATGTAACTTTTCTCCTACTGACGACAAACGAAAGCTCAGGGGAACGGTCTTTCTTGAAGTTGCTGTGAGTATATATGTTTCGCCTCTTTAGAACCCAAACAACGCTTAAACAAATTTTTCGCATTCAATTTTGTAAATTCCCTCTCAGTATTTCTTGTTCAATCCTGAGGACCACCACCTACATCACCACGGCATTACCTTCGTATGCATAGGTAGATAAGTTCAAATGGGTGTATGTTAAACTGTGCCCGGATGCAGATGTGCCGACCCCAATTTTTCCAGCTTTCCGAAAAAGGACAGAATTATTTTTTTGCGCAAACAATGAGAACATAATTAGCACAAAATTATGGTGTAGTTATTGTCCAATGTCTGATTTTACAGTAGGTGGGGTGCTAGGTGAACGTTCCGCCAGCACCCCTTCTTTTGCTATCGATTTTTTTCCGGTTTCCGAATGACAACAAAATTATTCATTAGCAGACAAAATTAGCTCAAAATTATAGAATAGTTTATTTCATTTTATAACAAAGTAGGGGCCAACTAGACAGACGTCACTTTTCCAAATCCCGTGCCGCCCGGATCGACTGGAAGGGCATAGAAATTTGCTCGCAGACGAATATAAGTTGTAATGACAGAGCTGATTTAAGAGATAAACGACACTATGTGGTTCAAAAACATTATTCGTTAACGTGATCATTTTCCTTTTTATGAATTCTTAAGAAACCTACATGAGACCATGTTAACGAGGTACAAAAACAGGAATTCAAAAGATTAATTTTTGCGTTTCCATTCAGGATATAAAAAACTGAAGAAAATGCATAGTATAAATAAGAAAAATAAAAAATAAACAATGGTCATTAACATTTGTAATGATCCCTCAAAATTCTTTGCAATAAGTGTAAGTTATTATTCCATGGACATGTAAACGAGAAAAGGAATCTAATGAAGTAACGCGATGAACTGATGCAGGAACGTGATGAACTAAATCGATTTGAGTCAATGTCACATTTCTGGATCACAAAGATAATGATTAACAATACGGCGAATGAGAAGACTAAATCACCAATGGTTGGGGGACTAGGAAACTCCAGCAGCCGCCGGCTACAGCTCACTCATCTGTGGGAAGGAAGCGCGATGCCGGATTCGTTGGCAGAATCGAATGAGGGGACAAATGCTGCAAGCTCCACCGCCAGCTGCGTGCAATTCTAGCCTCCCTCCTCACCCCATTCAACCACGCCATATGCTTCTGTTGGGGGATGAGACAGCGCAAGGCCCGCCTTTTAATTGCATTCGTCGTTAGGCAGCAGCACGAGTCGGAAGATAAAGATAAAAGATACAATCTCCCTTTGTTTACAGACTTAGTTAGCCGTATGAAGATCAATGATCCCCCTCGAACATTGAAGTCGTGTATTTCCATCCTACAATTGTTAATCAAAACATTTTCAAATTATCTGGGATACATTGTGTATACATGTATATCAAAATTCTTATGATTCATACAAATGTATTTTTTTATACAATGCAGAAGACAATGACTTCACTTCTGTTTCATCAGAATTGTAGCAGAGGAATTTAGCAATTGAATATGCCATAAAGTTCATTGAAAATATAACGAGAGTAAATTTCAGGCATCTTAATGAATTTCTGCTTTCGATAGAAACTGGCGAAGTACGTAAAAAATACTCAAAGTGAAAAATAATTTGAAATAAATAAAACTATTGTCTTAACTCGATAACAGTAAGATGTCGATAACTAAATTATAAACTTTTACAACCTTATAAATACAAAGAACTGTATTTCACTCAAAATGTTTGTTAGGATTTTGGCATTCGTCTAGTGATATATAAATATTGCAGTGTCCTAGTAAAATGTGATGAATTAAATTACGTTACGTATAACAACAGAATTTTAATTTCACCAAACTGCATCCTCGTGCTATCAAAGAAATTGCATTATTTATGTAAATACCTGACGAAGACAAAAATGCTGCCAGAAACGTTGTATTATACGGTTGTTTACCTTTATAAGGCCGTAAAACCCTTCGGGGTCTGATGTGGGATAGTTTGACTTTGGTAGACGTAAATAGCTCTACTAGATTTAAAACGTCCAAGAGTTCCAATTAAAAAACGAAAAGCTAAATTGCTCTAACAATATTTTCTCTTTATCATTAACAAAACATTTGTAGAAAAAGTACCTAACCTACGTTATGTGGTTTGAGTTGACTATAAATTTATATTTCCTTGTTCATCCTTAGATTAGGTCTAATATTGACCGCTTCCTGGACTATTTCTATGGTTAATAGGCACATTTTTAGTTTCCTTTGTCTATTATTACTTTGAAAAAAGTGAACTGTCATATTTCGTAGTCGACGGACACATTGCACAGAGTAAATCAGTAACAAATCGAAGTTTCGTGTTCATCCGGTTTTCCGACGTTAATGCTGTCCAATGATAGAACTGAGATAACACCAGTAGCGTCCCCTGGGAGGTCATTCATTTCCCTACGTGACAACAATAGAGTAAACATGCATTAGCGAAGTAAATAATAGACGTTTCTGGTCACGTTTCTTACATCTGGTGGTAAATAAGTAACAATGTAATTTTAACCTATTCTTATTGGTGCAAATTTTATAAAAATACTCGTAACAGGAGAATAGTGAGAAATGAAGAGTGATCATAAATAATTGGACTATTTCAAATGAATCGATTTGCATCGGATAACTTGGTGAGCGCTCTGAGAAAACGTGTACGCACAACAAAGGAGTAAAATAGATTCCAGGTAACACGTCCAACCATCACAGAAATCTCATTTAAACGAAACACGAGATTTAATGTGTCCACATAATTTGGATCTACGAATTCTTTGAACATCTTACTACGTAAATAAACCTACATATTTTAAGTTATATAATTAGCGAGACATTTTGGCTCGAATGCAAACGGCCAATGCTTAGAATTAAGTGCTAAGAATTCAAATCTAAATTTAACCTCTTTTAATAAACCGAGAATTTGTCCGTTAATTCTTTTATTTATAAATGAAATGTGTCCAATTTTAATATAGAACTAAGGGTGTCCCAAAATTAACGCAAGATTTGAATTTAATAGAAAACACAGTTTTTAGTATTTTGATTGTAATTTTTATATTGAATCATAAAGTACATAGGATAGGGTTATTTATGGAATAACACATCGGGCAAATGGCCTCCACGGCTTTCCAAACACATACGCACTCGTTTGTCGAAATTTTCCATAACTATTCTGCATAAGTGTGGCTGAATTTCGTTGATGCAACGTTGAATCTCCTCCTTTAAAGCACACGTGGTGGTGGGTTTGTTGACATAGACCTGTGATTTTAAATAACCCCATAAAAAGAAATCTAATGGTGTTAAATCACACGATCTAGGGGGCCAATTCTGATCACCGAAACNATGAAATTTTCGAACTGCGGCCGCCAAGCTTTCATTATTTTTGAAATATTGTTCAACAATGAAGACACGTTCTTCTATCGTGTAACGCTCCATTTTTACTAACCTAACCTAACCCTAAACTGTCAGCTGTCGATTTGTTTGTTTTTTTTTGGTTGTCAACACTTCACTACATAAATGGCGGCAAATTTAAATCTTGCGTTAGATCTGTATACCGCATTGAATATCCTAAATTTATCAACTAAAATAATCAAAACAGTAATAAATAGTAATAATAAATTTTATTGTCAAATAAGCAGTTACAAACTGTGTATGACGACGTGGATGACAATAAACTAATTTACTATCCGGAAGCAAGCAAGGGACCGTCTCTTCATTTCCGATCAAGGGCCCTAAGAGAGGCGGATTAAACTCCTAACAATAAAAATAGTCCGTTACGTGTTGTAGAAACATAATACTAACAAATTGCTTTTAATAAAACAAAAACGTTCTTTCAGAAGTACGAATTATTTATTATTCGGAAAGTATTGTTTATAAATCGTAACTATTAAATAACACTAATTTCGAGATTTATTATATCCATAGATGCCGCTCCTAGACTCAATGCCTAGTGAGTCTGTGTAAAAAATATCCATCTACCCGAAGGAAACCGAAGAAAAACCCGGGCCAGTTGTAAAGAAGTTAGTTATAATGTACTTTCATTTTACGAAGTATTCATGTCAGTTTTATGTTTGAGGAAAATGTAATGATACTTCTGACCAATGAGTCGTTAGATAATTTATTTCTGCATGTGAAAATATTCTTTTATTGGGCATGTTATTCTTTTGTGTAATACCCGGATGGGGAGAAGGATTGTCGTACTCGAGGGAAGTTTGTCAAAGAATATCCGGCAGCGATGGTAAACATTGGAAGGGAACCAAGTGGTGTAGCGGTCAGCGCTTCAGCAATCGGAACACGAATCCTGGGTTTCGTTCCTGGCATATTAGGGTTGTTTGTCTATATAAATTTTGAACTTTTTGGTAAGTTCTAATATTGCATGTAATACGCAATATATTGTGCAGGAAGCTTTCTTGGTGGTAATGAAGCAACACGGATTATACATTTTGTTGCTATGGGAAATTTTTCTAGCAGAATTAATCCTAAGTCTGGTTCTCGCATACCAAAATTGTTAATACGATGTCACGAGAAAATGAGCATCATCATCTGCATTTCCTTCCGGAGTAGTGATCTGATTTTTGAAAATGATAGTTTTGAGTTTTGAGTTCTTCTAAATGAGAATGGAAAATATCTAAGAAAATGGCGATATTCTCCATGAGAGATGGNCATTCTTCCATTTTTTTTCATATTTTAAATTATTTAAAGAATAGTATATTACCTGTAAGTCAACTCTCGTAGGTTTGTTTTGATATGGAGATAAATCTGTCAGTGAAACTTAAAGGTCAATGTCTCCACTAACGATGAAAATTCTATCGAACAGTGAGTACAAAAGAAATCCCAGCGTTGCCAATCAGAACATCGGCGTCCCTTCAGTTTCCTTAATTGTAATATCAAGTTGTTCGATATTTTTGTTACCATCGAACTCAAACGGGAGCATTTTTTATGTGCTAAAACGTAGTCTCTTTTCCGTCTTTATATATGTATTTAAAACGGTCACCCGAATATATGTATTTACGTGCATACTTTTTTATTACATGCAAATTGTAAATAATAATATTTCGTATTGTTTTCCAATATATTTAATAATATATTATCAATACATTAACATATTAATATTTTATTTTAAGAGTGGTATAATATTTTGAACAATAACAAAAATACTTGAAGGATAATTCTATGCGAACAATTATTATAGACAATCATTTTTTTTTAATGTGTTACTTCATTAGTATTCAATAACACGTGCCCAACGTTTCGATGCTGGTTTGGCATCATCTTCAGGGTCGCTATAATTTAGTATACAAAAGTTGAATTACATTAGATTTACAGGATAATTAAGTTCATAATATTTACAAATTAAACAACACAATCGAAGTTGTTGTAACATGTTGGACAATATGACAATAAACAATAAAAAGTACATAATTGTGAGTTATAAATATTTTACATTTTTACATACCTGCTATATTATTTGTAATGTTCGAAATTATTCAAAGATTCTCTTTTTGTAACCATTCAATATGTATACGAAACAAGCGCTTTTACGTAAACTAAAACGGTGAAATTAGTTCACCTTGTCAGAGACTTCCTACGCAAAGACTAAATAACAACTAAAATCTTTTGTGTTTCGAATGCAAGTAACAGTTAAAAGCAACAGTTACAAATAATATAGCAGGTATGGAGTTTCGTGCGTTCCCTCACACTCACGTTTGCCGAACGGTAATTCAATGGTCACGAGCAACACGTGAGGCACAGGTGCAACAGGGTTTCTGGAAAATCCTGGTTGTGTGTGAGCATTGCCTTGCGGATTCAAGGTAGACCCGCTATCGAACGATCCCCCTCAGAACCTCCTGATCTCAGACCCACCAGATGGCGCAGGCTTCGGAGATGGAGGGGAATCACGATTGAAAACCCACAGAACAAGAACTGTGTCCGATTTTGGACGGAGTTTTATCACACTCCTTTCATTGCAATATACATGATCTCCTAAAACTCGTAGGTTACAAATAAAAAATCTTAACATGAAAGTCCGGAAAGATTTTTGTCATTGATGTTAATATTAATAAATTATTTTTCTTTAACCGTTACATTTTTTAAATTAAAATTATTGTTGTATTTCAAATTGCTTGCGCTCGCACTGCACTTATAAGGGGTTCAAAGGACATAAAAATGGTGCGGTAAGGGCTCTAATGTCCTAGACGTTGGCGAGCCCTAAAGCCCCCTTTTTTTTAATTGTTCGCGTGAGATTTGGGGCACACTGCATAGGAGAGATTTGTCTTACCACTTCGAACGCGTCAGTTGAAAAAGCAACGTATGGGAGAGAGACGGATTGCGTCTGTGTGCATCTTTCCTCTGCGTGTATGTGTCTGTCATGTCTTTCAACTACACTCTCCAAGTAAAACTACTACTTTTGAGAGCAGTTCCAGAGATAAAAGCATTTAATTGAGATCTCCCATTTTATCGGAGTGATAAATTAATTCAAAAGAACCTCGTATGTAATAGCACGAGCAATAATTTTGGAATTGATTCCGATGAATGAATATTATTTATGAGAGGAGTGCAAGATACTGAGATAGTTTCTTCCAAAATGTAATTGTCATGGAAATGCACAATTTAACCAGTTACCACGAGGAGAAACGATTTCAAAAAAAAATTTAAACGCAAAAACTATTTGCATAGTAAAATGAAACTTAAATAAAATATTTAAAAACATAAATGACATTACAATCCCAATCTTACTCATCCTTGCCTCTACTTCAAAACATTTCTGTATTATGTCAATTTTAACCACGTTTTCTATGTACAGGAAAAATTACATAAATGTTCCCTCCCTGAAGTTTGTGCTGTCCATATAAAAATTCTCACTAAAAAGGATCCACAATCATTATCTGCCAATACTTACAACTCCAGATAGGAGACGTACCTTGGAGAAGAAAGCGACGAATCTTATCTTCCATATATAGAAAAAAACATGAACTTGTGACAACAATGATAATTGTTCCTCAACGTTGATGGATAATGTTGCATAGAGATCATATATTTGTGGGCAGAAAGAAGCATCAAAGATTCTTTATTCGTAAGGTGGCAAAACCTTCCAAAATCTATCCTCATGAAAGAGATAATTACAATATCTACTCTATTTAAATTACAAACAAGAAAATTCACCCTATATAATACTCATAAAGGTATTTTAGATATATTTACAGCATTTAAAATAATATTTTAATTTCCATATATGTTTTTAATTTCCGTTTCGATTTTCACCTTAGCCGGTCTCATCAATCCTTATTTATATATATATA
>NNCF01127546.1:358342-377891 GCA_002313205.1 Laupala kohalensis | reverse complement strand
TGTACTCAACATTGGCACGTTTGTGTACATAAATTCTGTAGCCCCATCCTGGCCCGGGTTTTTCTCCGGTTTTCCTTCGGGTAGAGGCGGATTTATCATACAGGTTCTCTAGGCTTTGTCTAGGGGCGGGTCTATTGTAACAATAAATCGTGAATTTAGTGTTATTTCTATTCTTATGATTTCAGAATAATCTATAGTACGATAATAATTTGTACTTGTAAAATAATTTTTTTGTGTTAAATTACAAACATATTGGCATTCTATTAGTATTATAACTCGCAGCCAACTTTTTATCTTATCTAGGAACTTTTGCTGAAATTTTTGAATCCACCTGTCTTAGGGCCCTTTATCGGGATTGAAGGGATGGTCCCTTGCTTGCTTCCGGAGAGTAGTTTCTTGTCCTCCACGAGGTTATACGCAGTCTGTGTTGCTTTTTGACAATAAATTATTTATAATCTTTTATTTGCAAAATATGAATATATTTCTGTATATTCTGTTTATTTATTTCATTTACGTTTTATCCTACTTTTTCATTTTATCGTAATTATTGTGTGTTTGGACTCATTTTCTTTGTAATATTATGAATATAGCTGAAATAACATTAGAATGGTAATAAACTAATAAATTAAAAACGTAACATTTTTTATTTCTCCCGTGAAGGCCGAGCGGTTCGCTCACTAGGGGTGAAAAGATCAGCAAGGTTTCGAGAAGTGTCCTAAGCTGTGTATCACTAATTTCCGATGCATGATTCCGGTGATCGATTTGGTGTGCATTAATAAATTCTTTCTGTATTTAACAAATAATTACAAAATGAAGTGCAATGTAGTGTAACAGAGGACCAATTGCTTTAAAGCGGAATAACTGTTCATTTTCCGAAATACTCTCGTTTACACGTGAACTTTTCTGGACCCCTTCCTTAATATTCATCCTGTTTCATTAAAATTTTCCTTGTTTATTTGACACCCCAAGATCGTAAAAAAACGGAAAGCAATGCGGGCTTCATTTTTTGATATGAAGCTGAAAATTTCAGAATGACATATAAGTTACGTTAAAGACTAAAACACGGTTCAGAACTTGTTGACCAGTTGTGAAAGAAAGTTATTTAAAAACACTGTCAAACTGTCTTTTACAAATAATTTGTTTTAGTACCTGCTTTTTGCGAAATTTAATAACATTAACCTTCAAATCACGTAAAAGATCTCTATAGCGATTTCAAGAAACAATTCTATTCCTTTTCTCTCAAATTACAATTTTGGTATTTCGTGATGTGTGTGCACATGACGTTTAAAATTGGAGTACAATTATGGTCTACAATGCCGTTTGAGTCCTAATATAACCCTTGTCCCTAGCATCCCAAGCGGTGACATGGGTACAGTGTAAGTGTTTATTCCATAAGTGTTCAAATAGTTTGGAGAAAAAAGGACACAAATCTATTTAATTTTGTCAAGACAGATTTAATTGTGAATATTTTGTTTTACCATGTACCTGCACGTGGAGGATATATGTGATAACATTCGACCCGGTGGAAAGGGCGAGTTGTCACGATTAGGACTCCTGTTTAGACCGCAGTTGTGTTACACCACCAACCGCTCGCCTTCCGCAACTGTTCACCATTTCCATCCAGACCTAATTTTGCAAGACCTGGGTCACATTCTCATACAGGAAATAAGTGAACTCAGGCACACTAACAGGTAGATAAACGTGAAACCGATGCTTAAACTCGAAGTTGGTTATACATATTTCTTCCGTGTGAATGGCGACGAACCGGAACAGTGGATTTAATTGTTGTTTACTTGTATTAAGTTGACTCTGTCTGTGATATAACCAACTAGAAATAAACATATCACAACAAATTATAAATTGTTTAAGTTAGTTCAAAAGGTAATGAAAGAAATATGTGCATACCAATCAAACAAATTTCTTAATTGTCAAGCTCATGAAAATGAAACCAAAATAATATTTAAACTAAACACGTTTCAACAAAACAAGTTCAATATTGGTTGAAAACACTACAAACACTTCAACTAATCTAACCATATCAATCTATAAAACCAAAGTTTTCGAAAAAAGTATTCTTGTGTGACAATTTTCACTATTGATACTTTTTCGAGAATTAGTCTACCTTTACAAGTTGAGATTCTGAGAAGGACTGGTCGTCTGCTGTCGACGTGAAGAACTCTTAACTAGACTTGAGATATCGTGGAACACCCTAGTAAGATTTAAAAACCTACAATTCAATGCCAGAGTTTTGTACATTTCGTACAACACTTTTTACAACCATCATAATATGCGAACTCTCCAATAATTTTTTTTCCGGATTTTTTGTTTGGTAGAGGTAAAAACAGTGGTCAAGTGAAAATATTGTACAATATTTATTTTATGGGAGATGAGTATTCTCATTTATTTTTCAATCATTTTAAAGAAATATACATCTGAAAATTGTGACGAACCTGGAATTGAATAAAAGATCTCATGTTTTGAATCTGGGTATGATGTTTCGCTACAGCCCTTGATCATCTTTCACAACTGTATACTATTTCTCTCTAATACTTCAGAAAACATAGGTCACCAAATCTTCATACGGGGGATTAGTGAACCAAGGTGACTCACATGCTCTGAGCGCTGAATCACAGATTGAACTCGTTCCAACATGTTGAGCACGGTTGAACATCTATGTCTTCCGTGAACCTACGCGCAGAAAAGTTACGTGATACCTTCGACCAATGAAAGCAGCGACGAGCCAGGATTCGAACACAGGATATCATAATTTTTCCACATCACTGTTCGCCTTTCAAAACGGTTTCTTCAGTTGGTATTAACGTCGATATAATGAAATCACTGAAATATCAGAAATTGGCGAAAATATATACTTTTGTTATTTCAAAACCATGCCTCACCGGACGTTTAAATGAAATAATTGAAATTATAATTGTTGGTGAAATACATTGTGTCTCATGTATAAAACACAAAGATTAAAAACGACCAACTTTTAAATCACAAAAATTATGGAAGTCTCCTTTCACTTGGAGTACGTTTTCCCAAGTACTGGTACTATCACTTTTATCTATATGTCAGCGGACATTTGAGAAAGCTATTTAACTTTCTCTGAAGTGAGATACATAAATCATCAACCCATTTCGCTCAGCCGCCATGTTTGTACAAGCATTTTAAATGAATCAAGCTAATTCCTCACTATTGTTCGTACTATATTATTAACTGATAGATACAAATTAAATTATGTTTTTCTTTGTTATTATTCATACTATTGTGTTTTAAAACAATTAGAATAATAATAAGGAAAACAATTAAACATCTCAATGATTTGACTAACCCACCTTGAAGATGGATTGTAGGTACCGTTCAAAAATTGAACGTTCAAATATCTAAGATGAAATGCTAATGAAGGAAATTGAATAGAACCTGTATAATAATGCAGATACTCCTTACCCTCATCTGCTATATGTTGGCAAATTTCAGAAGGTTTATAATTAGCATTAAAAAAGTAAGCAGGACATCAGGACAGTCATGAATAGTACATGATTATGCACAATGGAACATACGCTACTCACGGACAATTCCCTGCGAATATTGTTTATACCCGCATGGTCAGACTCCACAGAGTTGTCATATGTTAGGACTCAAGGGGTCATGTAACATACTTTTGAAAGAAGTGAGTCAAATAACTTTTCTTGTGTAATTTTTAAAGGCTGTTATCTCAAAACGGAAGAGGTAAAAGAGTGAATAATAGTAAATTATTCACGCCTTCTAATGCTCTAAAATAAGATAATTTATTTGTGTCATTTGCTCAGCCCGGTTTTGCAGAAGAGGAACGCAAATTTTCGCGGTGATGCCAAAATAAAACGAAGAGGAGCTAGGCTTCTGCAGGGGTTTAAGTGATCGAAGGAAACTCAAGTAACGACTAAAACACACTCACTACAGATCGAAAAGCGTCCTTCCCCAATCAATGGAGAAGTGGAACTCCTTGGATAAGTCCGAAACGGGAAAAAGGAAGTCGACCGGAAACACCCAAGGGCTTCCGGCCTCGGATTGGCGGAGCACTTAGGAGATCGCTCCATATCCCTTGGGGCATGAGCTTTCAAAGAGGGCTTTGTGCATCGCTGGTCGTGCCTTGGACCAAACGAGTCGCATCTGAAATAACACGAGACATGGTGCTGTAGCTCTTGTTCGTAAATACACGCAAGAGCGAGTAGATGCAGGGACATCGACGACGACGCTCTGAAATAACAAAGAGTCACAGGTGCGATCGGATTTAGTGCAATGCGTTTGTGCTATTTCACTGGAGCTCTATTCCAGCGTGAAGTTGAATTGTTTCGTCTATGAAACGTCCTACAAACAGATAAACCAGTTTTTGTAAGTCGTCGAGAGAAATTTATATTTGAATTAATTCATGCATTAAAAAGTTTGTATAATATTAACTTTAGATAGAGGTGACAATAGTTACCTTAATTTATTTACTTTTATTTTCTTTATCATTGATACCAAACATGATGAAACAAAAATAACCTTAAATTTATATAAATTTTTCTTCGATGTAGTCGACTTTTTATGGATTTATGTCTGTTAAATTCTTTACTACGCATACATTATAAGAAATGTTCCTTCGCCAAATCGTCATAAAATATTATTATTTCTAAGGGAATGGTGAATGAATTTTCAATCTAACAATGTTATAGTCGACCGAAAAGAGCGCGTTGCTTTGATTCCAGTAACATTGTTCCCGTCCGCACAACTCAATTTCAACTCTAATTAATCAACAGCCATCTGTTATGAAAACAAAAGTTAAAACAACAGGAAAAATATTCACCGAAATTAACTGTCTCTATAAAGTATTTACACAGTGCTGCCATGACTTTTACGAACAACGTCGGCGGAAATAATCACGCCTGCAATAGTTGTGTAGGATTTGCTTAATTATCCTACACAACTGTATCTATTATTTACAGAGTTATGTTTATTTTACAAACAGATCTATTGAGAACTCGTAATGCAATACGAAAAAAATTAAAATTACATTTAAAATCTAAATTTATTATTGTTGAAAACGAATCAGCCCTGCAAAATATTTTACAACATCATACTTATCGTTCGTGCTCATGTTCCCGTGTTTTGATATTTACTTTTCATACATTTCCATTACAAACCAAGCACCTTGTATCACAGAAAACAGTCTTGAATATTTCTGATCACAGCGTGATTGTTTATCAAAGAAATTTTAAACACATTCGTAGTGATATGGGAGAATCGTGGCATGATCATTTGTACGCGTCAAATTTTATGCTTCATATCACAACAATTCTCAGTGAAAATCACTTTTCGATATATTAGGAGATATTTGAGAAGAAAAATCTTATTGAATCATTTTGTATAAACTAGCTACTTTAGTTAATAGATCAAAACACGAAGCTAAAGAAGGATGCGAACACTGAAAACAATACCTGAGCTGGGGTAGCTAAAGTATTGACTGCCAGTCGGACAGACAACACATTAGCACGCAGAAACGAGAATCCGTCTGCAATAACGTGAATTTTCGTCCTTCTGTGCCACAGCGTCGAGTATTAGCTCTCACAGCTTAAGTAACTAATCTACAAGAGGGAACCTATAGTAGAGGATATTGCCAACCAGTAAGAATGAAATATTGATTCGACGTGTTGACATACACTTATCTGCTGCTTTTTTTCTCTGCAAAACTTGCTTGACTCATTCATTTTTATTACAACTTACCTCGTTTCATCGCAAGCAAATTTCTTCTAGGCTGCGTATAGCAAATGTTCCTTTTATCAACGTCCTTTTTGAAGTACGCCGATAGCGCCAGGATTCGATCCAGGGTTCTTTCCTTCTGAAGGCGAGAACGCTACGATTGAGCCATTGCAGGCCGACGACATGGAATAATTACTTATTCTCTTGTATTGCGCTGTTTTAGAGTTGACACCATAGTAGTGGTACCATGAATAGTAAATAGGTAAAATAGCAATCGTCTCTAAAATCTTAAAAAATGTATCGTTAAATGCCAAGAAAATAACTTTTATGTATCCAAACGTTTCTTTACTTTGAACATACTTGAAATTTATTCTCAATAGGTTAATATATTTCAAAATAAAAATATTTAAAATAATAACTAGGTATTCGTCAACATTAATCTACAGAAATTCAAAATATCATTAGGGTACAGATGTTCGACGTTGAGACAACAGTGTAAATTTTTGTCCTCTAGACTTCAAGTTTCGGTCGATGCAACGACGGAATGACGTCGTTTAGTCGTAGTAAAGAAACATTTTGTTCAAGTAAACAACTGTTTCAGTTGCGAAAGCCATGGTCGATTTGACTCCGTAAAACAATTGCTCAGGCTGTGCCACCATAGTAATGAGTCACGAACCGAAGGCATAGACGCCGGCTAGTGTCATTCAGCAACTACGAACGAGATCGGCGGGGAGGAACAAACAACAGTTCTGGTAGCTATGTCAGGTTTTTTGAGCGGGGCTGAGCTGTTGCACGCAAAACCCATAAGCTATAGCAGTTGATGTAACTTTCTTCCTGCCAGTCAAAACAGCGTTAGCTTCCATAGTGATAGAAAATTGGTCTCGATCAGACGAAAACTCTTTTAGGGCAGCTACAGCATAAGCTGTGGCAGCTAATGGTGCTGTCTGTCCGCTAGACAGCCAACGCGCGAGCTATCACAGCTAACTTTAGGCTGAGATATCCAACTTATTTTTTTTCGAGAAGGTAGATGAAAACAACAATGAACTTTCTCTCTGACATTTACGAGTAAATTGGATGCACAATCCTCGAAATACAGACCCTGGTTTTTGCATTTTAGAAAATTGGCAATCTGTTAAATATAACTACTGCATTGACTACTCCTCTTTTCCAAATGTAAAGGTTAAAAATGATTTAAAAAATGATTACGCGGTGAATTAAAAACGTCGATAAAAATTGGGTTATACATAACTGGATTGCTGTTACAAAACCTACATCAGAGCTGTTACAACGCCTCCGTCGTAGGGACAAGAGCACAATCGCCACCCTTTCAGCAAAAATGAGTTTATTCTAACAACAATTTCTTGGGATTAGGTCACAAATTACTATACAATAAAATATGAGGCTACAATAAAAGTATGAGGCACTTTTACCATCTACGCTTCTTTGATTGATGGAACTAATATCCCTTCATGGTCCACGTGTAGAAGGATTTACAGAATTGAATGACCAAAATATTGTTGAATAATTATAGATTTGCTGTGAACAAATCTATTTCATTACAATTTTATATGAGACCATCTTCTTCTTTATAGGCTCTACAACATTCCTTTGAACATTTTGGATTTCTCCACAACTGCCTTCGATTTCTTCCGATCTTGAACTTGGACTGACCAGTTTTTAATTCCCATCTTCTTCAGATCCTTTAGCACTTCGTCCTTCCATCTGAGTTTAGGTCTACCTTTTTTCCGAGCTGATAATGGGCACCAACTAAAAATCTTCTTTACTGTCCTTTGTTCATCCAAGCGGCATAGATGTCCTAGCCAGCTCAGCCTCATAGCTTTGATGTGGTTCACGATGGTTTTAAACTTAATCAGGTTATATATTTCTTCATTATACCTTATCCTCCAGATGCCATCACTATTTTTAATTGGCCCTTGAATTCATCTCATAATTCTCCTTTCAAAAATCATCAGTTTCTGTATGTCATTTCCCTTCAATGTCCACGTTTCAGATGCATACGTTACAATTGGCCTGATGAGTGTTTCATACAGTCTTACTTTAGCATTTTTGGACAAATACCTGCTTCTGAATAGATCTATATTTGCAAAATAGGCTTTATTTCCAGCAATTATTCTTTCTATAATTTCATCCTTCATTATGTTTGTTCCATTTATTCTGGAGCCAAGATAGTTAAAGCTATTTACTTCTTGATATTTTATTCCATCAATTACTAGGACATCCATTTTATATGCACCATTCCTACACCTCATAAATTTGGTCTTCTCTTTGTTGATGTTAAGACCATAAGGCTCCGCCATTTGTTTAAGTTCATGGAATAGCTTTTCTAGGTCTTTTTTGGTTCTGGATATCAATAGTATGTCATCCGCATAGGCTAGGCATTGTTTCAACCGAGTGGTTATATTGCCCTTGACATCAATCTGCGCAAAAATTACATCTATTGTTATACAGAATAATGTCGCAGATAGTGGGTCTCCTTGTTTAACCCCATATTTCACTTCAAATTCATCACTCAGTTGGTTACCAGCTCGTACTCTGGCTGTAGTATTTGTTAATGTTATACCAATCAAATCCACTAATTTTCTTGGTAGGTTGTATTTACTCAAGTTTTCTGTTATCTTGTGTCTTAGTACAGAATCAAAGGCCCGCTCAAAGTCGATGAAGATATTATATAAATCTATTCCATATTCGTAGCATTTCTCATATAATTGCCGGGCTAAGAAGATATTATCCACTGTTGACCTGTTTTGCCTGAATCCAGATTGGTGGTCACTTAACTGTTTATCAACTATTTCAGTTAGACATGAGACCATCTACCTCAGTCGAAATACTAACCAACATTTTTCTTGTTATCAAAGACAGACTAAGTTTAGTAAGGTATTCTGCAACGTAGTAGCATTCCACACATCCTCTCGCAGGAAACAATATTTATCTCTCAATCTAGGTGTAGTGTCCTTTATCCTCTTATATCACTGGTTCCCAAAGTGGTCTATATCGTCCCCCATGGATCGACTACGACCAGTAAAGGGTCCACGTCAACGAAAATCAAAATGGAGGGTCCATGAGATGTAAATAGTGGTCCACGATAGTAATTTCAATTTAAGCAGCTCGTAACTTAATTTTGACTTTCCATGAATGGAATAATCCACATAAAGTGTATGTATGTCTTTCCTGTTACTTATCCCGTATTATGGAATATCGCGAGAAAATTTTTATTTGCTTTTATTTTAACCTGGTGGAAAAAGGGTTTCAGCGAGGTCGCCAATCTCCTAACGAACGAAAGAAGAAACAGACTGGATATCACTACCCTAGGAGATTTGAGATTAAACCCAAGTAAATTGATGCAAAATGTTGAAAATTTGGTTTAAACCTCCCACTAAAAGCATTTATTTTTTGCTGAGTAATTTTATGTAATAGATACTAGATTTTAATTTGGTTCGTTTAATTTGGATACAATTAATAAATGTATAAAAAGTAACATGTGTTTTTGTTTTTCAAGCTAGTTAGAAATTTAAATCTTTCAAAATATGTAGCACTACACCAGCTGTCAAAACACATTTGTACTTTATAAATTTGAAAAAATTCTATATTAGATAAGCAGTGGGTCTACTCAAGGCCGAAAAACATAGCAAGTGGTCCACGAAACAAAAAAGTTTGAAGACCTCTGACATGTACTATGTGATGAAATTGTGTTTACAATTCTTTTAGGATATACCTCCTAGGTTCTTCATACTACAAGGTTGGTTGTTTAAGAAATAACTATATCACTACCACATTTAGTAAACTATTAATAAATAAGTAAAGAAAACTGATTTTTTTAAATTCCAAAATCGTTGGTGTAGAGACCTGCTTCAAATGACCACCTTGAAGCATTTGTATCCTTTTGATTCAATTGACAGAAGAAAGCTATTCAATTTCAGGAGCATTACTCCCTTCACAACAACACCCTGCAAAATGTATGCTTGGTGTATGGAAGGGTTGTGAGTATTCCCAAGCTATGCATTCGAGGCAGCTGCAATGCCAGGGAATGGTGACATTACTCGCTCTGACCCTTTGGGGCAGTCTGGGTGATGTCCATTACGTAAGTCGAGCTCTGCACTCTCCTAGTGTGGTTATGTTTCACAAACGAGAGGGCGTCCTACAGGTTACATGACTACTACATATGTAGGGTATGTATACTGTTGTGTCTCGAGGTTTTTGTTGCTTCTAGTTTCCCTCTACTGGAGGTTTTGTAACTTCAACTCAGAAATCTTTAAAGTAGAACTGTATTTTATTACAAGAGTAAGAAAAATAGTAAAATGACAAGGGAAAAAACTATTGGATAGCCATTCGGAAACTTCCACCAAAATTTTAAACGTAATAATTTACTTCCTCTATTTGTTATTTTTATCTCGCTTTACTATTAGCTCATTATTCTTTAAACTCCGTTAAATAGGAAAACAACTTTCCACCAAAACGAATAAATATTTTAACACGTCATTTTGAGATGGAAAGCTTGTTATAGTTTGTTCTTAGTTGTTTGGGAACTTAGGAGTGGCAATAATTGATATTCATCCAAAACACGTACATGAATTGTGTCAATTTTATGTTGCTTTTGATATGATGAGGGCATAGTTGAGTAGAAAAGCGCTAATCCGTCAAAAAGACAAGATATAAATTTGTTTGTCCGGTTTTTTCATATGCTGTGCACGCTCTGTTTCAAAGATCACACAAACCCAAAAAATTAGCACTGGTGTCTCTTCATTCTCGCCACAATCAGGTACAACATCGTTTACGATCCTCCGTAGATAGTTCCTAATATTACAACGTCCAGTAGGGTATTCCAACATTAGTGGACTTGCCCTAACCCATCGTCTATTCTCTTGCACAAAAGTTACATTGTCTATATAGCTGTATGTCTGTTTTCTTTTCAAACTTGCTGCCCACCTCGTCTGCCATCCCTCCATTAAATGCTCTGTTAGCCGTGGTGGTGTAATTTTATCATCCTTAGTTAGTCGTTCACCGTTTAAAGTTATCGTTCTGTGTTGCTTTAATAAATGTCGATAATTTATTTTCTGAATTTGCAAATCTATGGGTAAAATCCCAGCAAGCACCTGCAACGCATCTGTTGAAACTGTCTTATAACATCCTGTCACATGGAATAAGACTTGTCGCTCTATTGAACGTATCTTTCTTTCAATAGTTTGGTTTATAACAAGATGTCCCCAAATCGCACATCCATAAGTCAAAGCTTGTCGCAATGCCCCTATGTACAATAATTTAACGTCCTGTCTGCTGATATCATAGTCCATGATTCCAAACCTCACCATGCAGTATAATATTTTCTTAACCTTACTTGTAACATACGCCAAGTGCGTTGTAAAGAGCAGTTTCTCATCTAGTTGTACCCCTAAATAACGCGTGGTTCGTACTATCTCAATCCTCTTCCCTCACATTTTGATTTTGATATTTCGCCTGTTTTGCACTGCATGTCCAAACCACATTATTCGTGTCTTCGTTTAACTTATTTTCAATCTATTCTCCAAACATATTAGGTCGCATTCATTCAAAGCCTTCTATGTGTCAGTTTCAAACATTGTTCGTGATCCTCCGTCCACAACAAACACCAAGTCATCGGTATATGCAACACATTTTATATTGTTTTTCTCACCGACCCTTTAGGACAACCTATTGTCATTTCTCTCAGAATTCTGCAGTCTCCTTACTGGAGTACTGCATTTCTGTCCTTAAAGTATGACTATACAATATTTAACAGATATTTTGGTAATCCTCTCTCTTGCAAGGTTTTTACTATCAAATCCCAAGATGCATTATCAAATGCACCCTTTATGTCTAGAAAAATACATGTGCAGCACTTTTCCTCTCTGTTCTGATTCACTTTAATCAATTACTCTAAATCATCAATCGTACTCAGGTCTTTGCAAAACCCATGTTGTCTTGAATACATTTCCTCTATTTTCTAAGTACCTCAATAATTTATTTATTAGAATCCTGTCCAAAACCTTTCCATTCGTTGGGATAAACGAGATTGGTCTGTAGGATTTTACATCCGTAGGTGGAGCATACATTTGCCTATGCGCTTTATTCTTCACTCTCTTCAATGTAATTAAATGCGACGTCCACTATCTCACTGGTGTTTCACCTCATTTTGGTGTTTTTTTTCTGACACCTAGCTCCCAACCTTACCAATTCCAACTGTAGTGCATCTATTTTTCGTCTATTCTTGCTTCATGATTAGGTGTCATGTCCTCAATATCCTCTTGTTACTTCAGTTTTACAATACTGAAGTGTGACCAAATTATTTTGCTACCACATATTTGTTTGTCATCATCATTGAGCACTTGTAACCCTCCATTTACGTGCACCTCAAATTCTATGGATTTGTGATCGCTATGCACACCATTTGTTAGTGTCCAATTTTGTACCGTTACTTTTTGTAATTTGTTTGTCAATGTTGGATCAATTATTGATTCACCATTATTTCCGTAATACGTTTTTGTACAAAGTCATTTTTCAATAGTAATTTTATGTGTCATCATGAAAATTTCGAGTTTCTTTCCTATTCTAGTCGTTCTTACATCGCCACAATGTTTACTCCGCGCATTACTATCCATGCATATAATACAATCATAGCCTCGAACACTCAGTATTATCCTTTCTTGGATGTCGAAATCTTCACGTATATTCTTCTGATATTAACAATAACAATTAATGACGGCTATTGTTGTGTCTAACCTTCTATGTAATATATCCTGAATATGAGTCGTCAAGTACTGATTTAGCACCGTTATGTTTGCTGGTGGATCATTAAAGACATTATGAAATTGAATATCTTCAAATNCCAAGAATATAAAAGATATTATGAAATTGAATATCTTCAAATCCGCGGTTAAAAACTACCTCCTGCACCAGTGCTTCTACACTGTAAAAGAATTTATTGATTTTAACAAAAGTTAAATTCGTCTTGTGCTTTATCACGCCATTGCTGTAGTACTTTTTAAACAACTTATAACAATTTCAAAAACTATTTTCTTGCATGATTGTGTTGTCTTATGGCTCATATTAATTTAGTTTTATGTGTACTCAACTTTGGCACGGTTGTGTACATAAATTCTGTAGCCCCATCCTGGCCCGGGTTTTTCTCCGTTTTTCCTTCTGGTAGAGGCGGATTTATCATACAGGTTCTCTAGGCTTTGTCTAGGGGCGTGTTTATTGTAACAATAAATCGTGAATTTAGTGTTTTTTCAACTCTTATGGTTTTTAAACACTGTACTCAGAATAATGTATAGTTCGATAATATCTTTTACATGTAAATTTACAAACATATTTGCGTTAAATTACAAACATATTGACATTATATATGTATTATAACTCGCAGCTAACTTTTTATCTTATCTAGGAACTTTTGCTGAAATTTTTGAATCCGCCTCTGCCTTAGGGCCCTTGATCGGAATTGATGGGATGGTCCCTTGCTTGCTTCCGGAGAGTAAATTAGTTTATTGTCCTCCACGTGGTCATAAGCAGTCTGTACTGTTTTTTGACAATAAATTTATTATTAAATTTATTATTATTAATTATTATTGCACTCCATGGCTTACATGGAACGCCAAGGATATATGCTGTAATTTCCCTACTAAATTGTACGTCTCCTGAAATGTCAGTAAATGCTCAGTCATCATAGGTTTTTTCCTCGATAAATGTCTAGGGCTCAATACCTCAGGACAGTCTGAGCTTCCCACCAGAGGCGAATCTATGGGGGAGTTCTAAGTGCACCCCTCGTCCATTGGACCTGAACAGTTAACAGATAAAATTGAAGTTAATAAATGGCATACTTCGTAAAAGTGTTACCAAATTACTAATTGTTACTAGATACTAGTTTATACGAGTTTTAGTTGTAACTGTTATTGTTATTATTTATACCAGATTAACAAAACTATTAATACCAGTTTCATTAAATTAATAATACAAAATTAATAAAATTAATAATACTTTAATAAAAATTAATTGATGCATTTTATTTAAAGGTAATGTGTATAAAATTTGTGTTATAAATCCATAATTTTAATACAAAAATTCTCCCTGCGTAGCTACTTCGCACGCTATCACTCCTATAAGGGGCCTGAAATTGGGAATCGGCTATCCTCGAGGGCACACAGGGTGACACAAAGACGTGAGAACACTCCGATAAGGTGATACGCTCCATAGTCATGTAATTAGGATTCAGAGAGTCTATTCGCCAATGCTACACACAAGTAAAAAGATTCAATCATTTAGCGGCTTGCGGCGGTCCTCTTCTCACTTCTGTTCCTACCCTCCTACTCGTTTACCAAGCCTCTTTTCAAAATCTACAGAAAACAAAGTAATCTTTTCCTTCGCCCTTATTAATACCGTGCTAGACAGGGTCGGCGTAGATGGGGGGGGGGGTATTTGATTTAGCTGGGTAATTTCAGGGTACCGGATGCCCTTCCTGTCGCACCTCCCCAGGGTGTTTGATTAATCAATGATATGGGGGTGAATGATGATGAGTGAAATTTTGTGGTGGAATGAATGGCAGGGGAAACTGGAGAACCCCGAGAAAACATGTCGCGAACACCACTTCGTCCACCAACTCGAATTCTACTTGGATCGGACCTGGTTTGAACCCGCGTCCCCGGTGGTAGATGGCGAGTGTGACAGGCACTACGCCACGGATCGCCCAGACAGAAGAAACAAAATCGAATAGAAAAAACAGAATAACTATTAACTTAACTGCATTTCACGTGCGAGAAAACATTATAGTGCCATTTGACAGCTTTAGCTCAAAATATATGATGCGAGATAAACGTTATGTCTCTTAGATGAATATTTTCATACATTACTGTTCATGAAAGAAGAAATGCACCTCATGCACGGTGATCATGCATGAGAAATGTATTTTTTTCCAACTTCAAATACAATTGTAGCAACATACTATCACTCAGAACTGCTACATATTACATATTATCACTCGCACCTATTGACACGTATTATCACTCCATGCATCTTATTACTCACTTGCATAGATATTACACGTTGTTACGAGGAAGACATTCAGTGTTCAAAGATATCGAACACAAGACAAATGAACGTTTTTTTACTCCAAAGAACGACAAATGTGTGCGCGTTCCTAGACAAGAAATGTTATATTTTGACAAGAAATACGAAAGCTGTTAGGAGAGTTCCAGAACACCTGTCAAGGCAAGACTTACTGACAAGAAATAGGAACGCTGTTAGGAAGGTTCCAGAACAGCGACAAAAGATTCTCTCGGCGAATCAGAAGGTTACCAAGGTGAAATTATTTTGTTGATCGGAGCTAGAATTCATTCTGACTAGAGAGCTCCTACGGAGAAGAACTCTGTAAAAGCGCTCACCTCTGCGTCAAACGTTTATCGACGACCGGCTCACGGATAACTGAGACGAAATTCCCTCGCCATCCGAGCTTGGATCAGTCAAACGATTAAATGCCAGTACTCAGTACTACATAATATGAACATAGTGATTGAACTTTGTGAAGTGAAACTTGAAGATTGTCTACAACTCGAATTCGTGAGTGCTCTAGATTACTGCAAAAACATAGTATTTTCAGGAATTGCAGACGATTTGACGTGCTCTACTGTTGTTGGCACCAAAATATTTTTCCACGTTATATGTTATATGTTATTCTTTCTACGAGCAATTCAGTTTTCGCTCACATTTAATAAGAATAAAACTCGTCCTTTTCCTGATTTTTGACTTATTTATTTTGAAGGGGATTTCGTTATGGAACAATGCAGTTGAAACCTGTGAAGTAACGAAATAAATCACCCCGACAAAATAAACAAGAAGCACAAATATAATTCATGTTTTATTGACTTTCTCCACCCAGCCTAGTCTACCTACAAAACACCTATATTATAATAAACTATTGTGTGTTTGATTAACAATAGTCTTTGACAATTTGACTTATTTAACATTTAAAATATTGAATTAACTTTTAACAGTTAACGTTAACTTACGTTTGATTTCCAATACCAAATTAACGCTTTAACAATGTCCGAAGTTAACTTTAGGGGTAACGGATTAGCAGTTAACTGATGATTTAACGATGAATGTTAAATTCAGATTAACTTGGAGCACCTGTGGATGAGAGGTCACCTGTGCGTTTGCACTTTGTGGTAGTCATGTTGTACGCAGCAATAAAGTTAGCATCATATAAAGAAAGATATGATGATATTTATGAAAACCATACTGGATGAAAGAATAAGACTGAATTTTATCAGTTTTTGAGAAAATCTCTTTTCCAACAAATTTTTAAAGATGTATTGGAAGGATGAAGTTATTTTTCCTGATATTTATAATTCTCAAGAGGATCACGAAATTATGTCTCGGCTCGCACCTTGATGTCGTTTCTCATTTTACACACTAAAAAATTGACGCGTGCTTTTGAAAGATTTTCCCAAAGTCAATATTCAAGTCATTTATTGTTTATTCTGCGAATAATTATATTACCTTTTTTGTAATTACTGTGTGATGAAAAGGTTCTCTTTTTTAATTTAAGAAACAATGAGTCAACGTCAACAAAAATAATATTTTCAATAAATAAACAAAGAAAATATAGATATACAGTTTATGTTCTCCCATTTCGAAAATTTATCATAAGAAATACAAATTATTAAATAGGATAAGATATTAGGTCTTTATAGAGCATGGATAGAAAAGAATAAATAGAAGGAATATATTTCAGTAAATGCACGTAATTCATTCGTATATTCTTCAAAAGAGTTCCAAGAAGAGTAAAAAAAGTTCCTGACTCTCAAACTAGATTAAAATAGTTAGAGTGCAGTTTTTTAAGTCATTCAATTACTCCGTTACTTACGACAAGAAATTACACTTACACGTATAAAATCTTTTTCTGCAGATATTAAGAATCAGGAAAGTTTGGTCGGTTTTGTGAAAAGTTATGTAAATATATAACGTTTGAATAAAGTCTCACGAAACTGTCCTGAAAAAGTATATTATATCACAAGTAATAAAAGAGTTCCCTAATTTTATTACAAACGCGACAGAATATTATTCGGATACGTGTCTCCCGTATTGAAATATTCGAAGTTGAGTAACTCGAGCTATCGCTAGGGGATTGTTTTACTCGTGTTTCTGTATCCCGGACTGAATCATGTCTACTTACCATGCTCTAAATCCTTCCCTCAATTTTTTTTTTTTTTTGTGGGGCTTTACGGCTCACGTCGACATCAAAGGTCACTGGAGCCCTAACATTTCGTACAGGTAGGGAAAATGCACTTACGCACCAAGGAGAGACAACGCGACTCTCCCCCGTGTGGGGTTCGCACAATGACTCCACCATACCCACTAAAAACCCTCCTGAGTTGCAATAGATTCAAAGATTTATCAAAATAGAAAAAAACAACATGAAAGCATTCTAAAAATCGAAAATAAAAAAAGAGTAAATTTCGAGAGAAAAAATTGTAAATAAAAAAGAGAAGAAATAAAATTCAAATCCTAACCCTCCCGAGAACTTGTGGGAGGTGCCCCGTTTCGTTTATGGATTTGAGTAAAAACATACGAAGATAGATCAGATAATATTCCAGAGGCCGATTTCCTGAAGGAATCTAAAATCGCGCATTAAAATTGGTTCATTTTGTCCCAACATAACGTTCAAACTGTTCGGTAGATTGTGTCGCTGTCGGCTGGTACTAAATTTGGGACACTCCAGAAGAAAGTGTTCCACGGTAAGAGTTCTGTTACACGTTTCACAGACGGGGGGAGGTTCACCGCGTAAGAGATGACCATGGGTAAGATAGCAGTGGCCAATACGAAGACGTGTAAGGATTATTTCTTCACGTCTGTTCGCACGGGATGACGACACCCAGGTCTTAACGGAGTCTTTTACCTTCCTCAGCTTGAAGCCGCGAGTTTGCCATTCAGCTTCCCATGTCCCAAGAAGAGACGAGCTTATTGCAACATTTGAACCTGATGTAGGAACAGATAAGAGGTCAAGGATTGTCCTCTGTGTTCCACACTTCGCTGCCTCATCAGCTTCTTCATTACCCATAATATCCACGTGCCCAGGAACCCAACAAAGAACTATTTCAAAATTTTTAGACACTAGATGGCTTATTAGATTCTGAATTGTCAGCGTAAGGGAGTCAGAAGTGTACAGTGAAGACACTGACCACAGAGAAATTGAAAGCACGTGCATATGTCAGAAGTAAATTCTATCGTAAATACGAAAAATGAAAAAAAATTCCATTCGGTCAGGAGTGCTACGCACAGACCGGACGGACGTCCCGCCCAAAACCATTTTTTCGGAATCAGGGACTTTCAAAACGGATATTTCCGTAAAAATCTCGTTTTCGAATTTTTTTCACGGTTAACATACTTTCTACATACTACGTATATGAGAAAGTTTAGAGAGATTAAATAGTTTTTATTCTTCCTGATGAAAACTCAGATGCTGCAGGTTGGTTGGTGATATTTTTATTTTATTAATGGAATTGAATTGACTATTAAATATGAGTATATATAAAATGCTATAAGTATTAAAATAAGTATTTTGACCACTCACTTCTTTTAGTTCTAAAATCTCTTTGAATCGGAGAATCTTGATGAAATTGAACGTTTTTTTCTTCTGTTATTGAACTGGGTGATTGTGCTTGATGACGTTACCATCCGCCAGGAGTCTTGTTTTTTAATTAGTAAAGTTCCTCTGAAACCTCTCGACAGACTAATAAAGCGTCCTTAGAGATAAATAAATTAGCTTACCCCGCCACTTGAAGGAGAACGAAGGAAGATGCTTCGCTCAAAACTGCTTCCTTTCAACTTCCCACAACCGCAACTACGTCACATTCACTGCATTTCAATTATATTTGGTGTTACAATGAATTTATTCCATAAACATAGCATATTTGATTGCGTGAATTTTGCTATTCTTGTGGAAGCATTCTTTCATAATTGGTCATAGATAATTCTAAAAATTGCTTGGAATGTATAAAACAATTCTGACATCAACACTGTCATACCATACTTTTGTCGTCTGTGTGTTCTCCAGATTTAGCGTAGTACTTACCCCTTAGTCTAAGGTGATAATTTGAAAACTGCATAGAATAGTCAATGCACTTTTAATAAAGTATTAACTCTTTTTACCGAAGTACTTTTTTAAATCTTAGGAGTGTGCTGAAATGTTAAATCTGCCTCTAACTTAGGGCCCTTGATCGGAGGAATTGATGGATAGGTCTTTTACTTGCTACCGGTGAGTAAATAAGTTCATTGTCCTGCACGTGGCCATACGCAGATTGTACTGCTTTTTGACAGTAAATTTATTTATTTAATATTTATAGAACAATTAGGCCACCCAGACCCAATTCAGACATGAGTTTTAGTTATGGGACTGTTTACTCTTTCGTTATAGTTTAGTACCGACTGTCTTCACTTACAAGACCCGTAATGATAGCTTAATTTGTTCATAAATATAACAAAAATTGAAAAATCAAAAATTCACCCCGATTTGACCCTTTTAAATCGTCTTTTAGCGAGTTTCTGTAATACAGTAGAAACATAATTTGACGGTAATATCTTAACCAGTTTTCTCTCTGTGCTACGTGTCACTTCGCTGTTTGTTTTGGATAAATGATAATGCATTTTATCAGACTTAATGAACATATTCCATAACCAGAAATCTTACCCGTTAAGAGGAATATTGAAATGAGTATATTAAATGAATATATACATTTAATTAAATATGTAATAGACTCTATCCACAAGTCTGTCACAATAGTTTGCAATTACAAAATAACGAGTA
>NNCF01127546.1:340399-358247 GCA_002313205.1 Laupala kohalensis | reverse complement strand
TATATATATATATATATATATAATATATTTTATTTTGTACTTTAGCCCTGAGGATGCGTAGAATATTTCCGAAACTCGGGCAAGTTAAGTAGTTTGTTTTTGTGATTCTGACCTAATCCTCAAGAAAGTATTCCTGTAGTGTTAAGTGGTCAATAAATATATAACTAAACGCATTATGTTCTAAACACTTAATACTCAATACTGATCAAATAAGTGGGTACATTAAAATAGAAGATATGTATTGTACTACGAAACTAGTCTCTCGCTAAAGCCATGAAGTCCTGTTATCCCACAACATTCACGAATAAACTTAAACACAGTCCACACCTTTCATAATAGTATTTATATAACAATACGTAATTATAATACCCCATGAGCTCTGAAAATATCCTTTGCAAAAATATTACAACCACGTAAATTTATCTTTTACTGCTCTCAATTTAACAGTTTAACCCTTAATTAAACAGTCAGTCCAAAGAAAAGAAATAATTGCGGACAAAAAATTCAGGAAATTTTCTGAATGAATGCGCTATAGAGCATACAGAACTATCTTCTCGTTCATGTTAAATAATTACACACAAAAGCACTTCTCTTGAAACTTGAGATATAAAAATCTCCCTTTTGGTCCAATAAAAGTTACACATTCATCTGTATTTGATTACAGTCTCTATCTTCGATAACAATTATTCAGTCGAAATTACGATACCTATTTTGCAACTTTGTGACATCGATCTGCTGCATTCTCAATCCACAGGACAACCCTCGGCATGTTTTAGAACCTGACCACTCGCCCTCGAACGCCTGCGGTAAGCCGGCGTCGGTTCTCATCCTCCGCTGAACCTGGAGCGTTTGCACACATTTCTACCTCGGCATGGTCATGGCTACCAGTAGCTTCGTAGCTCCGTCCACGTGGTACCGTTGTCGTCTCATTTGAGAAAAAAAATCCTATCCATCGTCTCTTACAATCGGCACTTCTGCTTTCTCATTATCCAAAAGTTCCTCAAATAAATACTCGTTACGTACGAACTCGAGAAATTAATGGTCTGCCCGTTTTCGAACTCAACTCTCCTCCATCCCTGATGGTACCTCCATCATACCCTCTTGCTGCACACTCCCTTTGCCTCTCTATGCCCAACGCGTCCACTACCTCCGCGCATGCGCCGTAGCCAGAACGAACCACGCCAAGCTCCTATGAAACACCCTCAATCGATATAAATCGAAATTGGTACAGTATTAAAAAAAATCTAAGACGAAAGTTTTTAAACAAAGCAAGCTGATATCTTGGGAACAACGCAACGCAGAGCCGTAAGAACAATCTTGTACTAAAAGCGTTATACCGACTGCATAATTTACGTTGGTTTTACGTGAGCGCAGAAGATTTGTTGAGATAACAAAACCTAAAAAGAGATGAGCGCTGAGTATTCGGCGGTACGAGAAATCTAAAGCTCCGAGGTGTAGAAGCTAATTAATTGCCCATTATCCCTGTCGGCGTTTCTTTATTCCTTTGAGGAGAGCCCATAATTTAGTCCTACTGCCTCAAAGAGCTTACTCCCCCACGATAACCCATAGAACATTCTAAAAAGAAGAGTTTAACAGGGGGAAAATCAATGTTGTAATTAGTTGATTAAATAAAAAAATACCCCTTTGAACTCATTCAGACTTCGGTTTCCCTTCGTTTCCCACAGGAACCTACTGTGGGAGAATAGTCCCTTGGTGGTTTTCAAACAGACAAGAAACATATTCTGTTATAAGACTTTTACTGTCTTATGTGTTAGGTTGGGTTTTCTTATGTGTTTGGTTGCGGCTTTGTTATGCCCATTGGGTAGGTTCAAAACTTGTCAAGGTAACAATACGTCTTTCTTACAACATGGGCATTAAGCAATACAATTAAGTTTCACCGAAACAGTTAATTTATAATAATTCGAATTATACGGTTAAAAATAGAATACCTAGTTTATTTTTACTTTATCCCGTGTCTCAAACATGGTTGTAATTCTTCTTTAAACATTTTACTTTTATATTTTCTGGTAACTTAAAAACTTCCATATTTTTTTAATTCAATTCTTTTTTTTTTTACAGTTCTTACTTTATCCTTTAAAAACGTTTGTAAACAGATTTGGACACAGGTTTAGGTATTTAAGAGCTTTGTAATATATGAAATCTTTGACAATGCTAATTGCCAAACCTTTTTATCAAGATTAAAAAATAATGTCTTGAAAAAGAAGTTTATCTTAATCCTTATGAAGTTTCAAAGGTTCATTCCTTCTGAAATATGCTGCTTATCAAGTCCAACATTGTTATAATCCTTTTGGTGCAATAGAATGGGAATCTCAGAAAGGACAAAACTTAAGATTTCCTTCTTCCAATACCTATTGTAACTTTTCAAAGCTATTATTAAAACTCCCAAAAAAGGTTTGATAAGATCTGCCTCACAATGAATGAATTGTAGAATGAGACTCTTTTAAGTTCTGCGTTAGCTAGAAACTGCTACAAAAAACAGGTTTTAACTGTTATGTTTTTCTGTTTTAATAAATTAATATTTTCTATCATTTTAATATAAAAAATGCGACTTTCATTAGTAGATTAGTTTCAAGATTTTAATTTCAATTTCACAACGTAATATCAATAACAAGGAAATATATTTTCATGGATACATGGCATTCTGTTCTAAATGTTGACGACGTTCTGAACAGAATGCTAAGTATACATGTAAAAGTATCTATACTATACCTAATTTCAAACATGAAATTGTATACTGAGGCATTTACGAACTAGATCAGTGGACACGTCAACAATTATTCTAGAAGTTTTTGGCAAATGCGGTTTGAGAGTATCGGACGTTGCCTTGACATTCACACTGTAGCGCGCATTAAACTGAGAACAATGGCGCAAAAGTGACAGCAGTTTCCTTTCAAGGGAAAGTAAAGCTGCTTAAGGAAACAATTCCACGTGAGATGAATGACTCGTTTCCCCAGAGAGTTCTACTTCGGGGTGGTGATAAAACATTTTATGTTTCCCACGAAGTTTACACACATATATACTTGCAAGATAAAAATTCTTAGTTTTCATTAAGTTCTACAGATGTTGCACCCTCATTAACTGAGAAATTTGAAATTCTATCTCAAAAGTTTAGAGACGAAAAAAAAATTAAAAATTCCAACATTTTGGCTTTCATTTCATGCTCAACGTGTATCAAAACAAACGATTGGTTTTTAATATAACATCTACCCAACAAAACGTCGAGTGGTTTCTCTCTTCCGGTGCTAGGAGTACGTGTTTTTGAGCTGTGATGCGAAGCAAATAACTGGGTTTCTTTCCAGGTTCTTCTCTCCAGTCAACGTTGTCGCTCTCATCTAAGCCCGAGGGACAATTTGGAGACTTTTCGATCGACCAGGTCTGCACGGGGTGGGTTTTGGAAAAATATTGCGCGACGAATAAAACTTATGGTCAAATTTATTTGTTTGTAACAACGCGATATTTGGATTCTCATCACGAAATATACATTATTTAAAACTGGAAAAATTAAATACTATATTTCTTTATTTTAAAAAGTATTTCTTCATTTTATCGTAATAAAATGTTTTCATATTGAAGAGTATGACGGGCTAATTCCGAATACAATTTTCCATTATCTCTCACTACATTTGATGAAAAATTTGATGTAAAATGTACTATAACTCGCTTTAAAAAGTTTTTGCGGGTCGCAAACAGTCCGCAGATGTTTTAAACTTAATACACATTAAACAATATCACAATATAACTTTGGCCGTCTTTCACCACTTTTCCACTATCTGCCAGGTACTTAGCGAGCGGATAACTATTTGAGTGTTCACTAACCGGTAGATAGAGACCTTACGTCTTGCACCACACTTATCCATCGGCTAAGGCGACATTCGATTGCAAACACTGTAGCGTTGCCAGTTTTGCCAGAATTAACAGGAATTGCTTACGAAAGATGAAATCGTAGGGGGCAGTGACACGATTTGTTTACAAAACACCAGATACTGCGATAGCGTAGCTATCCAACGGATAGAACGTGGTGAAAGTCAAAATACCATTACCGGGCGGATAAGTAATCCGAGTTATGCTATCCGACCGATAAGAACGCTGGTGAAAGACGCCATCAAAGTTTATCCAAGTTGAGCACAAATAATTCTTTTTATTTTATTTGCAGAAAGAAAAATAATTTTCACTTTTATTTGGGTCGAGTTCATACAAATTTCACTAAAATAAACTCGACTGTTTCTCAGAAACGTGAAACTAAAATGAATTTTCAACGTCCCTTGAGACACGTTAAAATAATTTTGCAAAACTATTGCAAAAAAAAAAAAGACAAATGAGAAATTATAATTAGTATTTATACATTCAGTGTAACGAGAAATTAATGACTAATAAAATACCTGATATTCTAGAGTTCACAGCCTTAAGCACCAATCAGAAGAAGTAAACAAAGAGAGAAGAGTGCATATGAAGTATTGACACAATCTAGTATTTTACAGTCACGACAATAACGGATAAAACAAGCAACTGTGCGCACTGTGGCGTCGTCAAGTGGTGAGAGAGCATCACCAGGTATATTGCACTGATACTAAGCGATGTATGAAAGAGTTTTGTATTTTGCCTCAAAACCATCTGTGACGTATTTGTAATCCTGTGTGATACAGAAAATCTTACGAAATATATAGTACGTCCAGGTTCTTTTACGCGGTAAGTTTGGAAAAGCTGTGATTTTCTGCACCTTCGAAGTTTGAAGGCGTTGATTACAATTTCAACTTTGTCACCCCGAGAAAGTTCGGGAAATATAAAAAACTCAGAACAAACGCGGACCTTTTAGTTTTTAATTTAATGCATAAAAATATGACATCGGGTAAAAGCTATCGCTTTGTAGAGATAAACTAGGCAACATTTTCTGTAACACACCCGTGTTTTTGTCCTCAAATGATTTACAAGCCCGGTGAAGGGCATTGGAAATTTTTGTCTGAAAGTTGTGAGTGTAGGGGTGGATTTCATCTTTGACAATTGCTATCAATTGTAACTTGGTGCTCTCGATGAACCCCCACAAAAATATGAAATAAACTAGCTACTGTAATAAAGTACAAGAACGAGAATCCAATAAAACAAGTCTAACGTTTATTACATTTTACATGCAACTGAACGCAGGACAAGTATATTCATGACTGGTTTTATACATTTCTAAGCGAGTTTCATATTAGAATTGTTTTAGTGCAATCACGATTTCTATAGTTAGTTGTCTGGTTGCTTCTGGTTCATACAGTTTCTAGTTAAGCAGCTTTTGTGACTTACTTGGACGTCAAACTCACGACTGGCGGAACGGTTACAGAAGCAATGTTGCTCGTGTCACAGCTCGGGACGGAATGAATTAAGTAGTCAGAATCAACAACTTTTAGTTGCTAGATAATTTAAGACAATAACCTAAGTCTCCTGAATGGAGGATATATAGGAGGCTGACCTTGACTATTATTTTAAATGTTATATGATGCAGCAACTACATGAGAAATTCAGCAATTTTGCTACATCAACATACTAATTTCTATGTTAGACTTTTTCACTTCGAAAAATTTCAGTATATATAAAAAACATTGAGAACTACAAAAAATTATCTTTCTTAATTTATTTTTTGTTTAGTGCAGGAAGCATTTCTCTTTCAAAGGAAATTGCTCGTTACAGCAAGAAACTAGACAAAATTTCTTTCAACAGAAAATCGCCAGTAAACGCTTAATGACTTCTAGTAGTAGTATAACTAGCTTAATAACTATTTATCTAAAAATATAATATTTTATTGACCCATAACTTACGAAAATTTGAGTCTACAAAAGTACATTTCCTCAGAATACAACGGTAGTGGGTTAGCAATTATGTTGATTGGCGGATATAAGAGGAACTGTCGCTAGTTGCGAGACCACAATAACAAATATTGTATTGTATGTGGTGACTTTATATTATACACTGATATCAACATGACAATACTCTTGCATGTAATTCGAAAAAAATATTAGAAGCTACTAAGACGTAAGGTAACAGGTAAATTGAACGATGTTCTGTAATTGGATGGAGGAGTGAAAATAAGAAATGCTGATAAAATAGAAGACAAGATGTGAGAATAAGACAGTGGGACGCAAAACTTACAATTTTTCACTGGAGGTGATAAGCATTTATAAAACAAAATATTTTCTATCTCATTCATTTAGATTGACATGCATTATTTATCATGAAATCTTCAATTTAAATTTATTTTCTAGCAAATTAGGTTTATGAGGGAATTTAATTAATTTAAAATTTTGTGGAATTTCTTTTGTGGGATATAAAGAGTATTAATAAAAATAATATTAGAATGAAATATAAACTTAATATTAATGACACATTGAACATTATTTAAACAAACGAAAAATGAAAATTTGTTGACGAATTTGTATGTTACATTGGTCGTAATGCTAGATAGGTTAAGAAGAAAAATTCTGCATTAAGTGGGAATAGTCAAATTCATAAATCAAGTAAATAATAAGTAGTAAAAAAATATTAATAAAATGATATTGAAAATCATAAATTAATCCTAACTTTAATAGTTCATCTTTATTATGATTTCTTTTCATTAGGAAATTCTTTTCCCTTGGCTTTTATTTTACATCGGTAGAATTCATTTCAAATACTATATTGAAACTAGAAGATCGTATTGTGAATCAGATTTTTTCACTGATGTATTGGGTACAATCCTAATAATAGCTATTTTTTAATTTTTAAGTCATTTCAAATAAAAAGCAGTTAAAGTTTTAATTCAGGTGTTAGACGTGTTTCGTAAATCAATTTAAACAATTTTAAAAAATTATTGATACTTTTCTCAAATTTCGGTCGTGAGGGGTAGCAAACTTTAAACAAGGTTATTTATTTATTTAGTTAAAGCCAAATCAATATAAGATTGAATTTAATCACTGTTCGCATCCCATACAGAAGAACGTGAAGATCTCTGGCAGGTTTGGAACAGTAGTATAAAATATATAGAATTGAGTACTTAAAAAACTAAAATATATTATAAATTACACCTATAGTTACTAAAATTTAAAAATATATCAATTTAATCCAATTAACCAAATTTACATTACATTAAAAATCCCATTATCACACTTCACCTTTACATACAAATCCTTTTAACTCTTAAACTTTCTTACTCATTTAAATATTTGTGATTGTTTAAATTTACTTTTTAACAACTTTTAATTTGTAAAATATAATTTTTAAATTTCATATAGATTATTAAATGTATCAATAGCATTCCATTTGCTACTCTTGGGTATTAGTTTAGCATTAATATTTGGTTATTTTATTGTCTCTAAGTTCGCTTTCAGATTTGCTATTAGAAATATTAGTGATGGTGTGTACCCTTATCATCGTACATACATTAAGAAAACACTTAGGATGAGAGATTCAAATTCAGAGGATGGAAAGGATTTCTCCAATCCTTTGAATATGACATCCCAATGTATATTTCTGATACTGTAAGGTTGGGATTACTCATCCAAAGGTTGGGATGTCACATACAAAAGTTGACATGTCAGATCCAAAGATTTGGATAAATACTTTCCTTCCCCGGAATTTTGATTTTGCATTCAAAACAGTTCTCTCAGTGTAGCACTGGCAATTTTGGGAATTCTGTTACAATTAAGTACATAATTAAAGACTTAGGATCTTTTATGGACGAATTATTTATAGATAGATAGATAGATAGATAGATAGATAGATATATCTTGTGAAGAGCTCACAACATTCCGACTTGGATTTAAGACGTTGTCAGGTGATCAAATAATAACAAAATATAAGAAGAAACATAACAACAGGACAAATAAACACAAAATATTTTTACAAGAAAGCAGAAACTACACAAACATGTCATAATATTGTATTGTATAAACCAGATAGCTTTTCGGTGTCTGTGCGTAAATTCAAACTCTCGTGTGTATTTTCTAATAAACAACGTTTGTAATAATTAACTTCGTCCAAAAATTAATGTGTTTTCCCAAAAGTTCGTACGTCTTTAATTATTTATCTAATTTTTGCGAGTATTTCATGAGCTTAGGATAAGTTACCATGTCCATGTTAGTCGACTGTAAACCCTAAGGTCCACGTGCCAAACCCGTGTTCTGCTCCACATGGAATCGGCGCTTTGTTCTTTGTCACCCGCGGAGCACACTACCGGTCTCTCGTGCTAAGTTTAGACCCGCTTTCACAGACAAACGCTGCCACCAGACAAACAGCTGACAGTGGATGTGGTGACGCTCCCTCGACGCTTTCATGTGGTCGTGCTCGCAGTAGCGTCTCTTGGCGAAACACGCTCCAGTCGTTAATGTCGTTTATATCAGTGGGTGAAGATCGTTTCTGTTCGGGAGGTCGAAGATTAGCACCATTGTTTGTGCTGGAAGGATATGACGCCGTAGATTTCTATCTAAACAAGCAAGTTCTTTACGTTGCAAAATCCTCAGTAATTCTCCTCGGTAAATTAAAAATGGATCGTGAGACATAGATCAGGCATTTTCTTGGAATGTACAGCAGCAAAATTAAATCACAAATTTTGGAAACTAAACTGTAAGTACTTCAATTTTTTTTATGAGAATACAACTTCAACAGTTAGTTGTTATATACTCTTTCATTGCCTCTTTCAGCACACACTAATTGAATCAGCAATCCTACTCCTAATATGACCAGAGTTTGCGGATACTCATTGATTATTCCACCACCGAACGTTTCATGAAGGGTGAAGTTAAAATTTGGAAGGAAAAGAGATCGTGTGATACGTACTTCAATGAAACTATTACTTACATTAGATTTTTCCGATGATCAGTAAATTTCTAATATAACGCATTTCGTAAATAGAAATAAAAGCAAAAATGAAAAAGCAATACCAATATCTAGAAGAATTAGGCCGATATAGCAAATAGGTTACTTCACGAAAACAATTATAACAGGTAATATAAATTATTCACAGAAGATGGTTAAAATACATACACTCTTTTCAGAATTAATTATGTAATATTTTTAACAACTTTGTCAGTTTTTATTTCAACAAATCTTATTTCGAATGCTAATTCCAGTCATCTTCATGTACGAACATACGTAAATAAATAAATAAGAAAATTCATGATCTTGACAACATGAAATAAACAACACCTGACGGTGACTGATATTATCAAACGAAACATTGTGTGTTGAAATAAAAACTTAGTCAACTACTAGTAAAACCACAAGCCCATATGCGATGTGCGTAAGCTTTTTGGTGGAGAAGCGGGATTCAACCATAAACCTTTATGGTAGATTTCGCTGCCACCAGCTTGGTTTCCCCAAGCAATCAAACACACGAGTAATAACAATAAAACATTTAATTCAAATTAAATAATGCTCTGAATATTTACAAATGTAGACAAACTCGCAAATCATAAATACAAGTTTGAACTTGTTATTACTTGATATTGCTATCTAAAAGCAATAATTACACACAGTTATAACTACTGGTGTTATGAATTAACTCGGAAATCTACCCAGATTATCCGGAGTTCAAAAAGTTCCAAGTTGCTATCTCCAAATAAATAAGTGTTCCAAGCTATGTTATTCGCGCCTATAGCAAGTAATAGAATTACCGCAGCAATTCTCAGTGGTCTGACGCCCAAACTAACCAAGTTATATATTAAATAACTTGCGTACTTCTATACCTTTCGCACTTGTCTCAAAGTCTGAAAGCCTCCAGTATAAAAGTCACTTAGGAGCTGAAATCCCTCCAATATATATTGAGGCGGAGGTCACGTGACTACCTCTTCGCCACCGTTCCCAACACCCCACCTCGGCTTGGTCACTCCTCAGCTTCCGAGAAAAACTGCCTTTTCGGATGAACACTATTTCTGTCAACTGCTGAAATATTCCATACACACTCATTTTCCTTCTCCGGGGCGTTCATCTCAGTTTTCAGAAGTAGAAGCGAGTTCTGCCTCTTCACAATACGAGAAGTATTAAACGCACACCTTTCCTTGTTTGGGCGGCGATGGGCCTGGCTTAATCGCCTTTGGAATTTCCGGCGAGCACAGTGCTTGAAAATGTTATTTCAAAATCTATACTGACCCCGATGTTACAACATGTTATAGTATTAATATAATACCAACAAATATTGTATTTAATAAAACAAAGAAGTCATTTCACAAGAATGTATTATTATCAAACTATAAATCATTCGGAAAGTATTGTTGATAAATCGGAACTACTAAATAACACTAAATTTGCGAATAATTATATCAATAGATGCCGCCTGTAGGCAAGAGTGTTAATAAAAAAATCCGCCTCTACCCGAAGGAAAACCGGAGAAAAACCCGGGCCAGGTGTAAACAGATAAATAAATCGTAAAAAATGCAATAATAGATACTAATATCAAAAGCAGCTTTTCAAACACACCTTACCAACCATTTAAAGAGCATACAGACTATTAGAAATGTGCATGCCATCCACTACGAGACAAAACGTACGAGAATAAATAACTATCCGAATATTTCCCGAAGGTGTTTGTTTAATGTAGGACGAACATAAATGTTTTTAACATGTTTCATGAATGTCACCGGACGTTCCGAAAGTATGTTTAAATTTTTATTCACTGTTTACATCCTGACGGCCATCGCCAACTGCGCCGTGACATCTATGTCAAATTAAAGACATACCGTGGAGCTAACGGAGTCAGCCAAGTGAGTTACGTTCTTCACAAATAACTTCTTTTACAAATAAGGAGTAAGTTTACTACGTTTTCATACAACCCATCAAGGAATTTAAATGCGAACAAAGATAATTAGAATTTCGAATGATTTTTTTATATCATTAACCCGCAGAACTTCATTAATGTTAATGAAATGGTGCAGAAAAGAAACTCGACAAAAGTATTTTCTTCTACTAGAATCCGATGAGAGGACAATTGCAAGTACGTATGAACAATGAGCAGTTCAAAGACAAATCTTCACTAAATTGGAAGAACTGTTCTAAAGTAGTGATAAAATAAGGACTCAAATTTTCATTATTATTGGCAGAAAGTAAGAAAATGGCAAAGCGTTATAAGTAAAGTAATGATAAAAAAATGTACTTTTTATTCTACTATCACTTGTCTCTTTTTGTTTTATTTAAATACTTTACTACCCTTTCATCAGTTTATCAAAGCAGGAAGGATAGCTGAGAGAAGACTAGAATGATTGTGATTTACAATATATCTTAGCGAAAAATGGGAAAAATTAAATACCAATTAATTTTCAGTGATATATCTTCAGGATTTTAAAAAATACATAGAATATTCATAGAAACAAGTAGGAGAATGATCTTTCACACTATTTTGCCATCCTATCCAACTTAAAGCGAATATGAGTATCCAACCTGTGGTGAATGTTAATATTTAATTCTGTTGGCCGAAATTCCATTAAGAGGTTAAGAAAGGGATGCGAACACAAAGGGAAAGAAAATATGTATTCAGTAGTGGGGTGAAAAACGAAATACAAATGTAAAATTTGGTAATAACCAGTAGAAACGTTGGGATAATGTTGAAATATGTAAATTTTAATATTCCAACATTTACCCATGTTCTATCTATTTTACTCTCCGTAAAATGGTTATAATAGTTATTGCGACTTGCAGTTATAGGAGACTTTGTTGAGTAAATATTTAATATTACAGAAAAAATTAAGTTTTGATACATGTTTAAAAATTGTGATAAATCAAATAAAAAAGAAAATTTAAAATTCCATTATAACAATAAATAGGCACTAAAACTTAGTTGAATGAACAAATACTCAATAAAACTAATATTGGGGAAGTAACCTTCACAAGAAATTCAAGGTAAGATTGTGTGTGTTTATAAGGAGTCAGAGGTGAATATTGGAACTAAAATTAAAAGAAAATTTGTCATCCATTCTCCCAGACAGAAAATGGGGTCCAAAACAAAATCATTTATCGCGGGAAAAATACGTAATGTAACTTTCAGAGAATTTATCAGTTAATAACATTATTACAACCAATGTGAAGAGTATTTATAATTATGTTTTTCTTAATAAATTGAAAATTCCACTTTCGTACATAAATGTGGGTAGTGACGCAGACAAACCAGTAATTTTACACCTGGAATATTATTTTCTATTTTCCAACCATTTATCTCTTTTTCATGAAACAGTTCTCTTTGATTAATTTCCACTCGTACGTTTTCCGTATGATAAAGGACTCCAAAAATTGTATCTCTCTTGAAAACCCTGTTCGAAGCACCCAGAACATTCTCCTCCCTTTGCGGTTCATACCCTGTGTCTACAGAGCATTATGGACGAGAGAATACAGTTTACTTTGTCACAATTTAACAATTCATTCGCTCTTTAGATTGATTTGCTATTAATCGGAGAGTATGCATTTGAACCCGTGACTTTTCCGACATAGAGACACGTACATAGAGAATATTAAAAGATTCGATTTTTACATAGCGTTTAGTTATCTAACAAGACTGGAACTTTGACTATTTTATTATTGGTTTTATTAATCTTAGTGGAAAAACATCGATCAGCTTACAAGCTCTTTCAGATACCGAAAGGTTACACATTTACAATAAAAAAATACAACTATCAAGACATAAGACAAACAAGTAAAAGATGGAGGATACTCACTGAGAAATTCATAGCTTTGTGACTTACAACTACATATAATATACTACATATAAATGAAGATGGTAACTGTTATGTATTCTGGGAGTAAGGGGAACCACTTTGCCGATGCGGAAGTGGGCAGTGCAAGGGATTTTTATTGGCGAGAAAATGAAATCTCGTTGATGCGGTTACCTTTCACGATTGTAGTCGATCATATAGGAACGTTCTCTGTGTAAGCAACTCACAAAGTTATTCTTTGTGCAACCTTATGTAATGTGAATTCGACAAAGAAGCTCTTTGAAGACTGAACGTTCGATTGATACCATGAAAGGATTTTCGTTGTAGAAATGGCGTTAAGTAGATGAATAAACCGATAAAATTGAAACAATAAGGCAAACATGTATTTTCCCTTTGACCGATGCCAAGGTCGCAATGGCACGATGAAGAAATCGTGATGCAACTAGTATGCAAACATACACCGTCCAAAGATATTTTATCACGATTGAAAAGATCACAGGGAAAAAAAGCTTTGACACAATTTCAAAAATTTCTCATAAATCAAAAATTATTTCTTAAATTCTCAATTTTTATTCTTTCGCTTTTTGATGTCATAGGTGTATGGTGTCGACAGAATATTTCTTACAAACATAAAATATTTTGTCATTCAGTCATTCAGACGTAATATCCTTTCGGTAATTTTCAGTGCTCTCGAAAACAGAGGCTAAAAGCGTTTTGTAACGTATTTCGTTTAGATTCTCGGTTCTTAAATGAAAAGTAGACTAGTCATTATTTTACTTCAGTAGGTTAAGTTGGAATCAATTTAAAATGTGGTCATGACCTTACCGAACTGTCTAATTGTAACCAATAGAATAATTTAAACATAAAACTACGGCTGAAATTCTGAAAATCGATTTCGAAATTTGACTACATTCGACATATTTTCTATATACTTCATGGCACTAAAATGTGTTAGATTTTCGTAAACATAGGTAGGTCCATAATGCAAGGATACCTCACGCTTCTATTTCTCTTAAGCTACGATTCCATTACTACGCAGCCTCCAGTAGGTATCTTACATCCATTGACGAGTTTATCCCTGATTTTAGTTCCACCTTTCCCGTATCTAAATAAGTAAATAAATATGCATTCAGGGCGCTATAGTGCAAATTCTATTTATCTAATAGCTCATATTTTTATCCCATGTGAGTTACATATTATTCACTATCATTTCACTTCACTATAATGGGACCATGTTACATTTTATATTTCTTTTACGTTACTCAAAGTTATGAATTTTTCAAAGAACACCTCATATGGTTAAAAATTAGCGACTAAAAATTCAGCGTTAATAAGATACCTGAATATTTTATTTTTGAATGAATTGTTTCTGTATTAGAAGAGTTCGCCATTGTGAGTCTCTCGAGGCACACTGTCAGAAAGCACCGCGTGGAGGTTCGTCAATGCTCTATACCGTTGTTCACGACCACCGCCTGTTATCAAACGGCCTTCTGAGGGTGATGAGCGAATGTGAGGGATGAATGATGTGTGAATTTCATGGTGTGAAAGACGGGAAGGGGAGAACCTCGAACAAATCCGCCACAAAACTGCTTTGTCCACCACTGCAAATTTTATTGGATCAACCAGGATTTGAACCAGCGACGCCAAAGGTAGTCCAGTGCGTTATGAATCGCCCACATATTTTGTCCTAAAAGGTATATTTCAAATACCAGGTGTTGGTTCCGTGAATGGTCTTTAATGTCAACTTTCCGATATTGAGTGAAACAGAATAATAAGAAACTCGATCCACCGACTTCTTTGAAGGATACACTGATAAAAGGGTAGGGGTGAATGTGGATGTGATAAAAGGGTAGGATGAAACTATCAATTAGTAACGGTGGGAGACGAAAAGTATCCAGCCCACATATATGGCTGAAAATGATAAAACGAGAGTGAAGCAGAGGAAAAAGATGTAAGGTGAAAACTGTCTGTCGCGAAGACGAAATGAATACTAGAGATTTAGAAGGAAGGTGGAAAAGAGTGAGGTAAGTGATGCGAATAGAGGGACAGTAAAATGAAAATAAAAGACCTTCATGAGCATTGGTGCTGAAGGAGGAATAGAGAAGCTGCCAGAGAGAGGTACAAAAAAGTGACAAATGTGAATATGAGGATGGTAAGAATGCAGGACGTGGTGAAGATACTGGCAAATATGATGACGACAACCCAGAGGTGGATCTCGCTTCGGGAGTTGAAGCTCATTAATACGCAAAATGTCCCTGTCCCGAGCACCCATGAAGAGAAAACGATGTGTACTCGCTGGTTAGTTAAACACGGGACCCAGAGTAGAGACAAAGCTAGGGATGGAGACAAGTTTTCTCTGCCAGGTGGAACGACACGAGGCGACGATATGGATGGAATTATGAACTAATATCATTTGACAATTATTAACTTGCTTTGATTAGATATATCCCAATAAAAATATTTACGTTACAGGCTTAAGCAAACTCAGATTTTCAAACTATACTTTAAAATAAATTGATCAATTACGCAGAGGGAAAGTAACTATAAAAGCCACCAGAAGCTCTCAATGTACAAAAAGAAGTGTGCACATACAAATACTTTGGTATCATATTTTTATAGAACGACAAAATAAGAGAATGAGGAAAGATACGTTTCTGCAATATATATTCTACAAAATAAAAAGTAACATCAATATGAATATCGCAAGTGAACAGATTTTATGTACTTCTACTAGTAGCACGACCCTGCACTCAATAAATGAGCGTCATATTTATTATTTATAAAAACTTTAATATAAAAATTATCTTCCGTCTACATATTGTTTCGAAATTGATGAAAAAAATTCGAAGTTAATCGTATTTATTATAATTTTAAAAAATTCCAAAAAGACAGTTTTTATTAGCTTTTGGCGATATTTCTCATTAAATTTATTTTTCACTTTATTTCATGTAAGTTATGGATACAAATTTAAAAAACTAAAAGTGTATTACATCTTCAATTTGTATTTCTAACTCACTATGAGGCTAATGTAATTATTTCCCAGAAGCAAAGGTTATTTACGAACAATGTGTAAAGAAAACCAGGTTATTTAATAAAGTAATCAGGGACTAGGCGGAATTATATATTTCTTTTCGAAATAATATACATTCAAAATTGTGGTGGAACGTTAAAACTTTGGTTAAAACTTCGTTGAAGGTGGCTATACTGATCGTTTTTCTTTGTTTGCACCATTGTGATACCCTGAAAATGTATCGTTTTATCTCCCTTCAGGCGGTGCTCGTGTGTTACAAAACGCGTCCATTGGATTACGGAATGTTTTCTAGTGTTATTGAATATGTACCATTGTTTTTAGAAAACTTTATAACATTACTGAAATATCTCTTTTTATTGTTCTTTTTCTTCGCCTACCCCAAAAAACTGTAATTTGGGTGACCTGTTTCAATTAGGAATGTAAGTAAGAAAACACATGGAAGCGAACTAATGCATGCAATGAATGAAGAACGTACATACAGAAAGATTTGCTAGACCTTCTAACCTAACGACCAAGTAATTTTGATACCGGTCACCCGCAGCGTGCTTGTCGATATAGTTGAGGGAACTCCCCCTAGATAGTGCCACCCTACTTTCCCCTCCTATTGTAATATTACTTCATTGGTCATACAAATTGGCATGTATCTCATACATGTATACACGTGTAAACATACCTTAACATTGATATCGTGCATTTCTCCCCCTCGATCTATCAACGACGATGGTTAGACACGCGCTCTGACGTTCCTTAGCTTGATATTCGTGTATAGTTGATAGCGGCTGCGTATATTATAGGATGCGGGCTTTTCTTTTTTCTTTTTTTTTTTTGGTTTTTGCCTACGTGCTATCAAAATTTGACGAAAAGGTTTAAACATCATTTATTTTTTGTATACAATCGTGTATGCAAACAAATGTCACGAACGATACTATTCTAACTTCTCTAAGTAAGAAATTTTAATTTATCTCTGATTTTTAGACGAACCCCTAGCGAAATAATTTTGGAGAAGATTTTACTCAAATGTTCGTTTATCAAAAACTTGTTTTCGACCCTCGGAAATGAAACGGATGATGTTAATAAACTATTGAATTTTATGAGTAGATTGGGGCTCCTCTCACAAGTTCTCGGGAGGGTTTAAAATTTGCATTCTTCTTTCCTCATTCCTTTTATCCTTCCTTTCCGTAATTTGAAAATTATAATTTTTAGATGTTTTTTTTTCCTTTTTTATCATATAATGTGTTCGGCAACTATTTCTTTTCTTTTCTTTCATCTTCGTATTTAGATATTTGTTGAATTTAGGAAGGTTTTTTTAGTGGGTATGGTCGAGTCCCGCACATGGACAAGAGTCGTTACGGCTCTTCTCTATGGTGCGAAACAGCATTTCCCCCCCACCTACAAGGACTCTAATGACCTTGCCGTTGACGTGCCCCACAAAAAACATGTTATCAAACCACATGATGTCTATGAAACTCTGATTTAAATTCGTCATATATTTAGTAGATTCCCCGTGGACACAGGGACGAACAACTATTGAAATGGGTTCAGAAACTTCTTAGTTTAAATTAAAGTGAAACGAGTTATTATTCATTGGAATTGATGTGAAGACGTTGTCTCCCTAACGTGAAAAGGTTGGTACCATTTCTTCAGTTCTTCATACTGGTAGTATGATGCATCATTTTTCTTAAAAAATGTATACACTCTGACATGAAAACGATCTCACGCAGAAGAATTCTTTTCAAACTCGACTCTTTATTTTCTTGGTTCTTTACGAGTTTCTTAAAATATCGTTACTCGAAGGATCTGGAAGTGTCGTAAAGATAGAACCTTCATTAGTTCACCGCATACCTCCGAGACTGCGTGTAACGGAGAGCTTCAAATAGTGCTCGGGCTCTGTGTAAAGGGAGATCACGTATCGTGTGCGAGTAATGAGATCTTCGGGGCCGTGGAACGAAGAGTTGCTTGTGATCGCGGAAACAGAAGAAGGCGGAAAGCGTCGCAATGAATCCAGCGCCAGCTCCGAAGTGCTATTCCACGGAGCTCCATTACGGACATAAGCGCGTAAATCAAGATCTAAAACATACACCATCTTACTTCAAAGAACAAATTTTAATATAATGATACATTTCTGTTTCTGAAGGCGATTTCAGTATAT
>NNCF01127546.1:323231-340278 GCA_002313205.1 Laupala kohalensis | reverse complement strand
TATATATATATATATATATATATATATATATATATATATCACGTGACCTCCGGGGAATCCACATAATCCCTGTTACATATATTCCAGCATATTATTTTGAATTTGAATGTTGAGGACTGGACTGGGAGAGTAAATATTTTACATTTCATCACTTCTAATGCAATTGTGTCATTTGACAACATACAATTAAATTACCATTCGATGGACAATATTAGCAATTGCACTTCTTGTAATACTGATATTGGACAATTAACCATGAAAATGTCAATTACACAAATTTTGTTTTGAGAATTGAAATTATTAACTTTACATCATTCTTTCAATACATACAATAGTATAGACACGTGGTATATGAGTTGTATTACATGACTTTGGAAATTTATGATTATAAGAAGTTAAAATTGGATTTTATTTGTAGCTCGAGAGTGAATAACCCAAAGTATCCCAGACTTAAGCTGTAAATAATAATTAATATATCATCACGGTTTTTTTGTGTTAACATTCTACTTGTGTCTAAATTAAATTATAACAAATGATAATCTGTATCATCGCAAGAAAAATGCCAGGTAAATAATTAAACTAGTACAAAATGTTACAAACTTGCTTAAAAACAAGTCCATTAGTAATTGAATGTTTATTGCACATAGTACAAAATGTATCTGTAACTTTGTGTTCCATTTTTATTGGTAAGAATTTGTATGAAAAAAACAGGGGTTCACTATTTTATATTGATTACTAATATAATTAAATCATTATTTTCAATCAGAAAGTATAAACCAGAATAATAACAAAACAATCATCGAAGAAAAGTCAAATAATGGCTTACTAACAAAAATATGAATGGTATAAGATGATCAATTTTTGAAAAAAGAAATGTGTGAATCAACCATAAAATTGGACACGCTGTGTGATGATGACGACTAAAGTGATGAAAATAAACTCTATACGAATTAATCGTCTTATGTGACCTCCAACTAATAGCTAAATGTGCAACGGGAACCTAAACACATTCTATTTTATACTTTGCTACGGCAATTTCAATGCAGAACTCTTCTTTCATACCCTAACTGTGGGTGTCAGACGTGGTACAATGGGCCTTTCGAAACCCACTAGTAACGATTTAGTCGCCCCGACGGCAGCTTGCAAACTTACAATAAATGCTGTAAACCTCACGACACCACTGTCTCTTGACTTTCGCAGTACCCGCATTTCTCCCCTTTCCTCTCTCACGAAACTTCCGAAATACAAAGGAAGTTCTACTAACGCTTCACCACATTACTCCCTGCGCCTACCCCTATTCTTGTTTTGGACTCCCGCCCATACTCCGCAAACTGAAGTGGTGAGTGAGACTCATAGCTCCCTAAGTGTACCAATACGTGTAGAAGATATGTGATAACTTTCGATCAGATGAAAATGGTGACGAGTCGGGTTTTCCAACTCGGAATCTCTTCTTTAATCGCAGTGGTGTCAACTTATGCACCAACCATTCGCCTTCCACAACTGTCAACCATTTCGAACCAGACGTCTTCACGGAACACGTGAGACACACCCCATAAAGGAGTAAAGATAACCCAGGCGAACCAACACTATTCTGAGTGCGCTGAAGTACCGGTTTTACACGAACCTGCTAGTTAGGATTATATTTCTTCCGTGTTCCCTCACCTGGTCGAAAGTTATCACAAGATTCACAGTTGTTTCACCACATCGTCAGACTCCGGGGATCGCTATTACCACAGAGAACGAGAGGGAGGAAGAAAGAGAGAGAGAGAGAGAAAGAAAGAGAGAGAGAAAGAAGGAGAGAAAGAAGGAGAAAGAGAGAAAGAAGGAGAAAGAGAGAAAGAAGGAGAGAGAGAGAAAGAAGGAGAGAGAGAGAAAGAAGGAGAGAGAGAGAAAGAAGGAGAGAGAGAGAAAGAAGGAGAGAGAGAGAAAGAAGGAGAGAGAGAGAAAGAAGGAGAGAGAGAGAAAGAAGGAGAGAGAGAGAAAGAAGGAGAGAGAGAGAAAGAAGGAGAGAGAGAGAAAGAAGGAGAGAGAGAGAAAGAAGGAGAGAGAGAGAAAGAAGGAGAGAGAGAGAAAGAAGGAGAGAGAGAGAAAGAAGGAGAGAGAGAGGGGAGAGAAGGAGGGGGAGAGAAGGAGAGAGAGAAAGAAGGAGAGATAGAAAGGAGAGAAAGGAGAGAAAGAAGGAAAGAGAGAGAGAGAAAGACGGAAAGAGAGAGAGTGATGAAGAGAAAAAGAGAATAGTTATTGGGAAGCCACAACACCGACTGATCGAAGAGGAGGTTACTTATGTCACAGAATACGAGTATATTTCTCAAATGTACGTGACCCTAAATATTCACAAACGAACTCTGAGGAAGCGCTGTATTTGTCTCTCTGCCCTGCGACATATTGGGAATTGGACAACCACAAGTGAACAAATGGCACAGTTACGATTGCAAGTTCATATTATGGAACTTCAAAATGTTTGAAACAGATCACTTCGTAAAAATGTGACTTATTGAGCATGAACTTACACCTAATCACTGACGTCGTTATTAGTCATTGTGTGTACAATTTTAGTTCGGTGCTCTGTTTATAACCCAACAATGATGCACGTTTTTATTTTGTTTTATTTTTGATTTTATCAGACAATTGTGGTGTTCTTAGGATATTAACGTCTCATTTTTCGTTCCCGACACACATTTATTGGTGTTATTACTTTTCTAAAATTATTTATCATTAAAATATACATTAATATTACAGATGATGGCAAATTCACACATTTAAAATCTCTATTATACATTATTTAACTGTCTGTGTAAGTTGTTCATTCTGTTTCAGTTAATTCGGGTATATTATAATATTTCTGTAATAGACGTAGTATCTCCATAAATGATCATGATTTCAACTATCACAAAAACATATGTTTTGAAAGTTCATGTTTCATACGAAAGTATACATTTTATTATTGTGAACGTTTTTATTTAACCAAGCTTATTCGCTCCTAGTAAAACTGAAACATTAGTCAGAATAATTTAAAGATTTTGAATAATTTTTGTAAGCCTGACGAAGGCTCAAATCTCAGTAAAAACGTTTGTAAATTTAATACAAAATATGTCTATGAATTATTATTATTATTATTTACCGATGAAATTGATGAAAATATTTCTGAGATATTTACGTTGAAGGGGTTGAGGGGTAAATATCTCCAAGTTTTAAAAAATTTTCACGCGGTTTTACGTACAAGAACACGATATAAACAAACATAAATTATTTCAAATATATAGTTGTTGACGATTTTAACCATTACAACTTTCAGTGTTTTTAAGCGAGTATTAATTTAAAGCGTAGATATAGCGATAAAGATATTCCAACAAAATGCATATTATTATTTGCCGAGTTTCTCCGTAATACTCACAATCCTTGGTTTCTCCGTAGTACGTACATTCACAGTTTCACTATAATGTAATACATTATGAAAAGGAGAAGTTGAGGTTTCAACAATATTGCAGTAATGCTATTTTGTTATTTCAATGGACTACGTAACAAAGAACTAAGATTTAAATCTTCTTGGAAACTTAAACGTCAATAAATTAAGAACTTAAATTTAATAAATACTTTTTTTTTCTATTTATAAAATATTTTTTCTAATAATCAACCATATTCTACAAGCAAAGAACACAAGGAATTCTATTACAATTAACGTCCATTATATAATCAAATTAATTAAATAATTTAACACTTACGACCTTTTGACGGAAGAGAAATATATATTTTTTGATACAATGTTTCGACTTTTTTTTGTAGTCGTCGTCAGGTGATAGAAATTATAACAAGAAAATGAACATCAGAATTATTAAATATTAACACAAAATATGTTTACAAAAAAAAAAGCAGAAACTATATAAATGTGTTGTGATATTGTATTGTAAATATCAGATTGAATTTACGCACAGACAGAGAAATGCTGTGTGTTGAATTTCCATTCCACGCGAAGGCAGTGTTTCTCCTTCCGTTCCTCTTCTGTCGAAGGTCACCGATCGGAAGTAAACAAATGAACAGCAGATCGCGAGCGACGGCCATGAAGAGATTCGGAGTTGAGAGATNTCACCGATCGGAAGTAAACAAATGAACAGCAGATCGCGAGCGACGGCCATGAAGAGATTCGGAGTTGAGAGATTGAGCCTAACGGAAATGGATGAGGGAGGATACAGGTTGGGCAGGAAACGAATTGAAAAGGAATTACTGAAGTGTGGGTCAAGACGAACTCTAGATTGAAAACGAAGCAAGAGACTGACATCGCTATTACCAGGGTATATTGAAAGGTTTTTCATTTACATGCAATTACTTCCCGATGACCGCACCAATCTACTAAACTGACATGCAATTCTTATCTCAGAGACAAAGATACGTGGCAATGTCTCGATGGTTTGTTTTTCTATCAAGCGGATTATTTTATTTCGTTCTATTCAATCGTACGGAAAACTGACCCGTAAGAACATATGAATGTTTACTTTTCAGTAGCAAGACTATTTCATTTTCCTATATAATGTGGAAGATACTAATTTTCCCCATCATCTGATTATGGGAAAGTTTCACTCGGTTTCAAATTTAGCATTGACAGTGCAAACAGGACATAAAAACAGTTATGAAATAGTTATAGAAACAGTTATACGCAATGGAGCATCACGTACAATTCTCAACAAATATATTGTTTACGAACAGATCACCCGGTTTTGCCGCGGATTTTTCTTAGATTAATCTTTTTCGCTCGAGAAAACATAAAATCTTTCTGTATTGTATGATCAAAACACTTTTACTTGTTATTAAAAATATGTACAGCTTTTTTAATTTCTCAAATTTATAATAATACAAATTAATACAAAGCGTGACTATATACAAGTACATCNGACGAATTTTCGCTTCCGAAGCAAGACGCGGTTGCACCACTTCATTAAAATTCTTGTAAAATTCAAACTATTCGTCGCAATTTTAGGAATAAAGACTTTTTTATCTTCGTCAAATGCACAAAAAAAATAATTCATCAAATTTGTATTTTGAATAACTGTATATTTTGAATAACTATATTTCGATAATGAAGGTTACATTTTGTAGATAGATATACGCTGCCGCGGACTTTTTGGAATATAACGTTTTGAGGCAAACAATACTGTCGTTCATAGTAGTCAACTATCTCTAACCGTTTACGCAGCGTGAGCAAATATAACTCTGTTTNAGCAAATATAACTGTTTTTTCTTCGATTTTATTGATTTCATCAAATACAGTTCCCATTTTTCTTATCACATTAAAAAAAATTACCGAATTTCATCACAATCGGTTCAGTGATTTAGTTGTAATCAGGTAGCAAACAGACAGACACATTTTCACGTTACAAATTTATATATTATTATATTTTCTTTTAATTTTAATAGGACGGTAATCTCCCAGACTGGTATATACACTGGTTACATACGGTTGTGTTGGCCAAGTGTGTGGTGTTTGTTTTTATTTATTTAGATGGATCCTGACGATCCTGGCATGTATTGAAGAGAATGGCCTTGTGAATATCGTAAAGACATCCATCTTCCAGTTTGAGACAAGGAAGTGCTTTATTCGTTGAGATAGGTCACTATCGTCACATTTTTTTTACTATTTTTCTTGCACTTTCTTTGTTTTCTCTGAAAAAAAGATCCTGTGTCGGGGTAAATGCAACCTAGAGAACTGGGTTCGAATAATTTTTATTGCGATAAAAATCAACTGACGAGATGACATGTATCGAAAATTACAGCTCTTTGTAGAGCTTCAAGTTGATATAAGATTTGAAGTTTTTCTGTTACACACGAGACTTCTTGGTACTACAATGGTCGCTGATAAGGCAATTGGGTGAAAGGACACTTTTTCCGGGTGCCACAATTTTTAAAGTTCTTCTGCCAAGGTAACTTTCTCGGCATAGGTTTTCTGCAAGGGTACAGCAACGTCCAGTAACTTTTTTTCCTTATTCATTTTGTCTAAGAGCACTACATCGGGTATGTTGGCATTTATAGTTAGAGATTATTATTATTATTATTTTAAAAGAGTAGTGTAGTCGATTTTTTTATTTTTTTATCTTCGCCCTCACAGGTCCGTGGTGTTTGATCATTTGCGATCTAACTGACGCGTAGAAGGAAGAGGTCAGCATAGCTCGCGGTTTGCGGGCCATCTGTCGAGGTTGAATACGTTGAGCTACGTGGGTGGATAGGAATAACCACAGTAAACCACGAACGAGTGACACTTGCCAACTGCGTTGCCACGTACGGAATGCATATCCATTAGCATGGGATGGTCGAACAGAGACAATATAACCACTGTTCCATTTTCTTTTAACCTCACCAAAATGCAGCATGTTTATTTCAATCCCACGTTTTTAATATATAAAATACATTAATTCCCCGTTACCGGTCAGTAATTACGGATTAAAGATTCGATGTCATATAAAATAGAAAGAGTCAATTGCCAAAAATTTTAATACGTGTTTTTATTTAGAACTGTACGAGTATTTAAACTTAATTATTTTATTCCTCGCCAATAATCTCCAATATGGTGATATTTTGAATTTTATTGACTCAAGCCACAAATAGCGAGAAGTGTTTTCACTACCCATTATGCTACCAGGGTTAATTTACATAGATTAAATGGATTGTAGTTTTAATAATCCTCTTTGAATATTTTATTTGTACACATTTTATGAATCATTTCATAAAACAATTTATTTGAAAATATTAAGGGTAACCTGAGGAAATGTATATTTTTATCTTTCCTTAATTTAAGCTATCAAAGCTATTTAAGCTGAAGACAAAAAAAATTGATACTAAATAAAATAATAAATATTATTGTTCTTAATTTACAACATTTGATCTTCAATATGGGGAGATTATTGAAAAACTTACTACTGATCACGACTAGTAACCTAAGGAGGTTCTTTCTAAAGCATCTTCGAGTAATATGTCATCTGTTCGAAAAACTCGACTTTGTTCACCTACAGAGCTTCTAGATTTTTCACGATCTTGAATACGTAATATAATGAAGCACTTGCAATTATTTAATTTTCGATCACGGAATTTTGACGAAATATCCGTTTTGATGTCCCTGAAAAGTGGTATTGACATGCCGTCTGTCGACTCATTTTTACTCAGAGATTCTCTGACTAGCGATGAGTCAATTTCATTCTATTTGGTATTTGTCTTAGCGTCTACTGCTAATCGTCATTCATTCATAAGTCAAACGGTAATTCATATAAAGATCAAAGTTCAGAAAATCATTCTTATTATGCAAACTATTCGCTTGGGTTCAGCTGTTATATTAATTAACAATTACGTTTTTGTTGCAGGTATCACCTTTAATGCTTCATGTACCACAAGANGGTAAAGATAGTTTTTTTTTTATGTCAAGTAAACAAATTAGAATATATATGACTCAAATTAGTAACAAGCGTGTGTGAATGTTTTGTTCGTTCTACATGTCACAATTAATTTAATTGGATAGTTTCTTTGTAACAGTTCATGGATTAATTAGCTGAAGTCAAATGATGTTGAACAGGAAGTTTCATCTCTATTTAACATTTGAAACTCAGATTTTGTTTTCGAAAGTTTAATTCAATAATTGTATTTTTTCATTGGTGTACTTTCAAGAATTTATAAATTGCCTTTTTTACCATATGAAAAGTAATCAAAAATGAATGAAACTCAATATACTAAATGGATACTTCACTAATGTCATTTAAGGCGACTATACTGTAATCACAAAAGTATTCTAACCTGTAATCTACAAGTACAAGTTATTCCTTATGAATTTAAGCGCCAATAAATTTTAGGGTAACGATACTCGCATTCCCAAAACGATTTGATATTATCTTCTAATACATGGTATGAGTTAGATTTTAGTACAACGTGTAGTGAAATATTGCTAAAAGAAAAAACCCACTTCACATAAAGTTGTTTTTTTCGGAGGATGAATAAGCTTCCAAGTCACAAGTAGTTAAAAACACAATAAATACCGATTGTGGCGCGTGTATGACCCATCGGATAACAAATTGTTAAATCCTTCACGCTATGAAAGTGTGGTTTTTACCCATCCACGTGAAACTAATCGATCGGTTAATCTATTTTAAGAACCTTTACTGTTGAATTGGTTCAAATTGAGAGGAGTACGGGATAAAAAAATAGTTTCCCATTTTACAAGTGTGTATACCCAGTTACTTCTCGCAATACATCGTCACGTTTTGCTTAAAGTGACTGTAGAACCCAAAATGCCCATTCATATTGACTTTCTTGAATTATTTTTTTACTTGATACTCTGGTTTTTGAGAATTCAATAAAATCCGCCTCTGTCTTAGGACCCTTGATCAGAATTGACGAATTGGTCCCTAGACTGCTTCCGCAGAGTAAATTAGTTTATTGTCCTCCACGTGGTCATACGCAATTTGTACTGTTGTTTTTACAATAAATTTATTTATTTATTTTATTGAATTCTGGTAGCAGCTATGGACGAGGTGCAATGATAATTATCTAACTGAGGAAGACCACACGAAACATGAAGATTTAAAAAAGCAAACAAATACAAGAACTTTAAAAAACTTACACAGTCGAACCAACAGTTGGAAAAAATGCACTGTGATAGTAAGGTGCACTTTCATCCCATGATTCTAAAGTTTATGTTCATGAGAGTTCTCAACTGTGTGGTATGATAACAGATTAATAATGCAGTTGCGTTGCCATCAAATTAGTTGACCTTTGAAGATCCCGCAGTCGTGGCGAGGCTGGTTGGTAGACATAACCAATTTGATGTAGGCATATGGGAAGACATATTGTCATGTTACACATCGACAGTTTTCACTTCATGATTGCCATGTTTATATTTTGTAGTATAATGAATGTTCTAAATATAATATACCATATTGCGGTTTTAAATATAGGGGCGACCCGTGGCGTAGTGCCTAACGAGCTCTGGGGACGCCGGTTTAAACCCGGTCCGATCCAAGTAGAATCCGAGGTGGTGGACGGAGCGGTGTTCGCGGCAGGTTTTCGCGGGGTTTCTGCCGTTTCCCCTGCCTATCATTCACTCCCATTTCATTCGTAATCACCGCTTCAGGGGAGGTGCGGCAGGAAGGGCATCCGGCACCCTCGTATTCCCCAGCTACATAAAAACAAAGCATCATAACCGACCCCACATGAATTGGGAATAATAAGGCTAGGTAGTTATATTGCTATTTTAAATATAATGATTGTTACTGCGCTTGTAAGTAATTTGTACGGAATAATCGCCATCATCTGCTCGGTAGTCACATTGCGACGACTTCGTGTTCGTAAGAGTTTGTATCTATAGTGTAAATTTCGAAGAGTCGTTTGTTGGTGAGGTAGATTTTACATGTGAAATTTTTAACATTGTACTTGTTAATAGTGAAGAACTTGACCCTAACAATTCAGAGAATCCTGATTTGTCTCGGAATTGTTTACTGTATGAGATGTTGTTAATGGTGTTTGAAATCACATTAATACCATATTGGATTTTCAGCTGATTTTACAAGTTGTAAGTAGCCTCTATACAAGGAAAAACAACAACATGCAAAACTAGCTATTATACTGCTTTTAAGTGTCCTGTGTATGTTTCTAGTGTCCGTGTAATTATTTCGAAATATTCGTGTTGGACTCCGAAAATTGATTCCGTACACCTTTCGCGAAATTTCAAAAATACTTGTGTCGGGGTGATTTATTTCGTTACTTCACAGGTTTTTAACTGCGTTGTTTCATAAAGAAATAGATAAGTCAGAAATCAGGAAAAGGACGAGTTTTATTCTTATTAACTGTCAGCGAAAACTGAATGCTCGTAGAAAGAAAAACATAACATATAACGTGGAAAAATATTTTGGTGCCAACGACAGCAGGTCACGTCAAATCGTCTGCAATTCCTGAAAATACTATGTTTTTGCAGTAATCTAGAGCACTCACGAATTTGAGTTGTAAACAATCTTCAAGTTTCACTTCACTAAGTTCAATCACTATGTTCATATACCGCAGTACTGGCACTTAGTCGTTTGACTGATCCGAGCTCGGATGGCGAGGGATTTCGTCTCGGTTATACGTGAGCCGGTCGTCGATAAACATTTGACGCAGAGGTCTGTGCTTCACAGAGGCCTGCTCGGCAGGAGGTCTCTAGTCAGAAAATGAAGTTCTAGCTGTGATAAACATAATAATTTCACCTTGATTACCTTCTGATTCGCCGAGAGAATCCTTAGTCGCTGTTCTGGAACCTTCCTAACAGCGTTCGTATTTCTTGTCAATACATCATCATTTCTTGTCTTGGAACGCGTATACATCTGTTGTTCTTTGGAGTAAACAAACGTTCTTTTGTCTTGCGTTCGGTATCTTTGAGTACAGCATGTCTTCCGTGTGATAACATGTAATATCTATGCAAGAGAGTAATAAAATGCTTGGAGTGATAATATGTATCATAAGGTGCGAGTGATAATAAGTAGCATATGTTACTGCTACACTTGCATCGCGGGGAATCAATATTTCAGATCCCTTACCCGGACACTAGCAACTTCACACAATATACATAGAATGCTGTATTCTGCATAAAAACAGTAAAAAACCAATAGGTACAATTACTTTCCGCGATGCAATATTAAAAAAAAATGTATTTTCCAAATATCTCAATACGGTTTTACCGTAATTGTGTTGTTAGATTAAAATGAATCAAAAATTCTTACAATAATTCGCATCCCAGATACACTTCATAGACGTTATCACATATCTGATCACTGTAGTCAGGTCGCGACTTTGAGACAACTCGTAACATATTTCCCACCTTATACTTGAAAAATGAAAATTTCTGAAGAACCATGTTCACCACCAGTGCAATATGATTCTTTATAATAAAATTAATGTTAATCTATTAAAATTCTTGCGTGGAACCAACAATTAGAGTGCTTAGCGAGCCCTCAAAATCAGGGTCGTTCAGAAAGGTCAATCGAGAACAGCTAGCTTCGAAGAACGGCAGAGAAATCAGCTGTAGAGCACGGGAAGAGAATCGCTGCGAATTCGTCAATTACAATGTTGAAGAACGAAAGGAGCGTGTGGTTCTGAAGGTACGTTTACACTCGTAAATAAATAATAAATAAATTTATTGTCAAAAAACAGTACAAACTGCGTATGACCACGTGGAGGGAAAAACAAACTAATTTACTCTCCGGAAGCAAGCAAGGGACCATCCCATCAATTCCGATCAAGGGCCCTAAGGCAGAGGCGGATTCAAAAAATTCAGCAAAAATTCCTAGATAAGATAAAAAGTTAGCTGCGAGTTATAATACTAATAGAATGTCAATATGTTTGTAATTTTAAGCAAAAAATTACATGTAAGTTATTATCGAACTATAGATTATTCTGAGTATAGTGCTTAAAAATTGAAATAACACTAAATTCACGATTTATTGTTACAATAGACCCGCCCCTAGACAAAGCCTAGAGAACCTGTATGATAAATCCGCCTCTACCCGAAGGAAAACCGGAGAAAAACCCGGGCCAGGATGGGGCTACAGAATTTATGTACACAAACGTGCCAATGTTGAGTACACATAAAACTAAATTAATATGAGCCATAAGACAACACAATCATGCAAGAAAATAGTTTTTGAAATTGTTATAAGTTGTTTAAAAAGTACTACAGCAATGGCGTGATAAAGCACAAGACGAATTTAACTTTTGTTAAAATCAATAAATTCTTTTACAGTGTAGAAGCACTGGTGCAGGAGGTAGTTTTTAACCGCGGATTTGAAGATATTCAATTTCATAATATCTTTTATATTCTTGGGCAGGGAATTATATAGAACGATTCCCGAATGGTATGGTCCCTTTTGGCAAAGAGTGGTTGACACTCTAGGGCGATGAATATTACTACTATTGCGTGTATAGTGTTCGTGAACGAGACTGTTTCGTATAAAGCAAGGGTGGTGCTTCAGTAATTCGGTCTTAACAAACACGACCGTTTCATAAATATAAATGCAGGGAAGTGTTAAGATATACATGTATACATGTATGAGCGACTTGTAAGAGATATATGTACGCGCAAATTTTCCTAGGCTTGCGATTTGTATGAGCTCAGACACTTCTACCTCGCACACTTATGCAGTAGCGTTTACACTTTGCGATTTGTATCAGGGTATTCTTGGTGCATCGCGATGGAAGAACACAAATTGATACACTAATCTACTAAAGAAATAAACTAATCTAAACTTAACCAATTAATATAATATGCACTACTCAACACTTTAGATAACAGGTATCAATTGATTATGTAAAATACGTATGACAACAATGACCTACAAAAGCACAGCTACAATGGAAACAAACATGGCGGAGTGCGTTCTGGCCCTGGGTTCTGGGCATGTGCATACGCGCTTGCGACCTTTATGCGCATACACGTATGTGTTGTAACAAACCAAAATAATGGGGAAATAGTTAACCCTAAGCTATTAATTAATTAACTGATTTAATTAATTTTTCCTTGGATCTAAGTGGTTCCCCCAATAACAACCACTGTATTTATGTGGAAAAATCCCACATGTGAGATACACCAGATAGTAATACAATGAGAAATAGGGTAGTGGATAATTACCCTTATTAATTAACACAATGATTTATTTGGACATGAACATCCTACTGGGTACGTCATAACTTTATTGTTAAGATCACTTTGAGTTATGCTAGTTAACTCAGACTGCTGCGTTGTGGGCGCCACCATTAGTACAACCTAATTATACTACAGGAATATGGTATGTCTTTGAATAACCATACCAATGTTAATTAATAAATAAACACAGGAATTTGTGACGGGCGGGGTTCGTGCCCATTTATTCAAGAAAACACACACTTCTTGTATAACTACGTGCAACATCACAAATAAAATGGGTTTTAATCAACATCTACTACATTCTTCAAAATTACTATTCACTACGCCACACATGAACACCGACCCTTCCCTGGATTCTCCCCCAAAATTCACACACTAAAATTACATAATATTCACTGATCAGTCCCCAATCATCGTTTTCTTCTAAATTTACGTTACACAATTAATACTGGAATAACAAAGCTAATTAGTTCGTTGCTGATTAAGGAAACATACTGTCTTTCCCATTCAGTCTATTATGTTGAAGCACACGCTTTATCTTCGTCCGAATACTCACTGTTCGCATCTACTTTCGCTGGAAGCTACCAGTACAGTACAGTTACCTTGTTTGCAAAACATTGGTGAAAGGTGGGCTACCTCGGGCCAAACTGCGTGATCGCCTTGGGCTGAAACTAGGTTCAATGACCTGTGGGTTGTTGACTGCTGCTACCAGTAGATCCTCCCCGCTGATTGACTCAGTCGCTACTCGGAACCCGATTCATTGATGTCTCTGGGTACCGCGCCCAGGTTCCATGTCCTAATTAATGTCCTCAGCCTTGCGTTCCGAGTCGCGCGCTTCCTACTCACGAACGAAACTCGTCACGGAAAATCTTTCAAAAAATGCGATCAATTGTTCACTAACCAAAAGCCGCTAGCCATCTGTTCCGGTGCTACGATTCTCATTGTTTAAAGTCACTGATTCCTTTAATAAAATTCACTTGTTAAAAAATTAATTAACAAGAGATCCCACTCGAAACACTTAAGAACCGAAGTTGGCTCACTTAGCTATACTGCCGTGCACTGTAATCGAATTCTTTGCCAATTGAATTGAAACGAGAATGATTTCAAACAATATATAAAGTCTCTAAGTGTTCTGAAAAGAACTCTCGACGATAGTCTCGGAATAAAACCGAACAATTCTCACGTATAGCAACTATCTCGAGTTACTCTCGTACGTGTCGAAGGAAATCTCGTAATAATCTCAAGTGTTCTGCGCACCTCTTTTCATAACAAAAATCACTTCTTCTCCACGAAATTTTGAAAATGTTCACGCCCTTCGACGTGTCATGTGATTTCAAGAACCAATCATTTTATTCGACCTACTCCACGCGGAATCCCTTCGATAGGCTGGAAGGTCGTGACGTATGCTATATTTTCAACGAATCACGTCGCTCTGTTCAACAGTAATTATCTTCGCTTTCTCCTGACGTTACGCCGAGGTCATGTGGTTCCCTCGTGCCGAACTGTCAATCGTTCTCACGCCTCCTTTTCTATTGTCTGGTATATTTTCGCCGACCGCCAAAACAACCCTTAGTTCTGCGAGTCTGAGCATGTTCCGCAAGTCCCTAGTGACCTCCGCACCCTGAAAATACCCACCTTTTTGCCCAACGTACTGCGTCGTGCCTTCTGTTAATGTGCCGCGCCACCTTTCTTTGATCAAGTGAATTTCTCACCCTCTTCGCTCCCAAGATTTTATGATCTTGTTTTTCTGCATTGGTTCCCCTCTCGAAATATCTTAGAAACCGCTCCCTTTTGAACCTTAATGTTTTTCCACCCACGCCATCGGTTCAAACCTTACAAAAGATCCTGGGTTAATTTTGGTGGATTTCTTATTATCTAAGTCACGTCTGTCCTTTCGCCTTCTGCGGGCTACAGTGCTAACAGTCTTTCTTGAAATTTCGCCGCTTCTGCTCCCATGCCTTTGCTAAATGTTTTCAATGCCGACTCTGTTTAATTTTGACCACGTTCCCAATTATCTATGTAGTTGCGAGTGCCGCGCGGACGACTGTGTGTAACAGCCTCTCTTTAGAAATAACTTTTATTATGTTTTTCATATTTTTTCTGAAAACTAGTGGCCTTTCATTCTTACAAATACTACAACCGCACCCCTCTGTCGCGCGTCGCGTGGGCGATGGGAACGGCCTGCCCACGCCTCATCCTTCAACGGCCTGTTTTTGAATATTTCTAGACTTTCTAATGTCATATTTTCATTTTAAAATTAATGAAATTATTATTTCATGACTATATCCTGAATGAAACTCACACAAAATGAATCAGGATTCGTCTGAGGTCCTGTCGCGTGACATGTCAAAGAGTAACTATATTGTCCTAGCTCAATTGACATGTAATACATATGTACATGCGTATGTAAGCTACCTCATACAAGTCACTCATACAAGTGTAAACGTACCTTGATAGCAAATCTTCCTCTTTTAACTCTGAGAGGGAATATTTGCGTCTCTTTTTTGTGTNGTGTCTCTTTTTTGTATGGGATATGCCTAATGCTTGGTGTGCCACGAAATATTAAACAAATGTTAATTATAAAGAGGTTTCATTCACAGCGGCATCACAATGCTAATCATGCGGAGTAATGTATATCTCAACGCATTAATTAAGTGATAATCAGTCCAACGAACATGAGAGATATTTGAGAGTAGGGATAAATACTTTGTGACACTTTACTGTAGAACACAGAAGTGTTCTCACTTTCGACTTAAGTTATTACTGTTGAAATGCTTTCGATTTTTCACTCGTGAAGATATGTAAAACTAGACATAGAAGTTCCTAATCCGATTATAATTTAAAATGTGTTTTGAGACGAAGTTGCACTTAATTATATTCACCAAACATTCAAGAAATAGTGAGAAAAAATACGAAGAAATGTAGAAAAAGCAGCTAAAATATGTAATACCTACATTTTCTAATAAATCCAATCCCTATCTTCTGGATATGTTTGACTGTAATAGCCAAATTTATGTTTCCTGTTAAAAGATATTAGTTATAATATATCCTTTTAAGGGATTTGTGAGTCTATGTGCATAATTGTATTATTTTCAGGTTTTAAATTATTGAAGAATGAAAGGTGTTTCTCTAAGACAATATATTTGCGTTTTATTTGCTCCAATACAATTAACGTGACAGTTTTTTTCCCTTCTAAATCCCACCACGGATCTAAATCTCATCGTTAAGAAATGCATAGGATCCGTGCCCCCGTCAGGCGATAGGTCCGTATTTCTCCGAGCGGCTCTCTCGTCTTCTGGACTGTGACCTAGAGCAAACCTTAGCGGTTCCGCAGCGAGAACTACCAACGAGGTCCAGTATCCACCGCTTCCCATTTTAAGCAGGTTATTCTGCGTAAAAGACTGGGTGGCTTCCTTTGACAATTTCGGAGAGTGCCGAATTAGTACCACACATACATTACACCGCTCTGTTGACCTAGTGATCACATTAATGGGCTTCCCTGTTCACCACGCTTTTCCATTAGATCCGGTCTTCGCTGAGATACCATTTACCACTTCAAAACCCTATGTCACGAAAAAGATGTATATTTCTTTCCATCAAAAATTTCAGGATCCTTGTATTGGCAACAGCGAATTGGTATTGAAATAAATAATAAAATATTCTTATTCCCAAAATAACAGTTAAAATCTATTTAGGGACGTGTAAGAAGTCGANTAAATAATAAAATATTCTTATTCCCAAAATAACAGTTAAAATCTATTTAGGGACGTGTAAGAAGTCGATACGAGAAATATAAAAAACGTACGAATTAATGTTATTACAAGATCAATATAGCTTAAATATTGTATTCAACTGTTGGATATCGGTGAGGCGGTATTCATTTATTGTTTAACCCTTAAGGCTCCGAGGAAGAGATAACACGACAAAGAAGACATTAGTACTAACTAATTTCCCACTCTTGTAATTTTATAATATGCTCGAAGAATATGACAAACTTTTTTATACCGTGTTTAATGAAATATCACATTTGACCTTCTTTAAATACCTAAACGGGGACTCCAGAGAAAGTGTATCATAAAATGGAGAATAATATAAGAGGGGAAAATGGCCCAGGACACTGAAAGAGGATCCTCGCGAAACCTGAAATTTACTAACCTCGTCAATTTATCCTTCCAACTTATATGTTCTGTGACACAGGTGGTGTCAAAACTAATCATTATAAACTAAACATGCAATTTAATGATTTTCTATTTGACGTCCAATGTTCGTACTCCCAATACCATCAAAATTTTAAAAAAATGCTCTCACTACAGGAATAACTGATGAAAAAATTACTATTAAATTTGAGCTATATCTTAATCACGAATGCTAATTCAGCAAAATATCTTTACACGAAAATTAATT
>NNCF01127546.1:306132-321886 GCA_002313205.1 Laupala kohalensis | reverse complement strand
CCTGAATCGCTTATGAGATACTGTTATGATTATCATGAGCGGATATGTGAACAGTATTATTTGATATACATTATTTTATTCTTCAATTAAAATTTCTTCTCCTGGACTCACACTATACAGAAACATTACCGTCAGGTCCGAGAAATTATTAAGATTGCTAGAATAAAGTATTCAGACGAACTATTCTTTATAATTTTGTTTTTGAATTTCCTGGAAAATTCATTTTTGTGTGAAAATTTGCTCTGTATTGACACTATTTTGACGTTCCAAAAATGTTTTCGAGCTAGGCATTTAAACGTGTAGAATAAGAGAGACTCTCTCACTGATGTAGTCGTCTCGCCTCTTGTGCGAGTAGGCGGATGGTCAAATTACGCTTTAATCAGATTGTAACACGGAACGAAGGAAGGCAGTGAAGGGACGGACGGCTGTTTGCCCTCGCTCTCGCCCTGCCAGCATCCTCCCCGCGCCAATGCCCTGCCGTCCCACCCTCCTTCCGTCCGGGCCACAGCACGCGCTGGAAATAGCTCCGCGCACGGATGGACAAGATGAGCAAGGGTTGGGCAGCGGAAGTGGGGGTGGTGGACTCGTCATTGAATGCTCATGTGGCCCTCCACACCCGCCATTTTACGTAGAAGAGAAAGCTCATTCACGGCGCACTTCCATGCCAACTCTTGAAGCCGAGAAATATACTGATTTTGAATTGAAACGGTTGTTAGAACCTCGGATTTCTATACAAATGCTCTCTAGGCTCTGACCTCGGGATGGCAGTCTTAATTCTATTGTTATTATAAATCTCGAATTCAGAATTATTTTAAAAGTAACTTTTTATTGGCAATATTTTCTGTATAATTTAAAGATTGAATAGTAGTGCGTTTTTTGTATTCCGTTAAACATGAATTTATCGGAATTTATTGATATTTTAAGATGTAGTTACCTATATGCATTCTTAGGGATTGCAGAAGTGATAAATCCGCCACGGAAATAGGGTCTTTGATCCGAATTGATGGGATTGTCCCTTGTTTGCTTTCGGTGAGTAAATCAGATAATTGCCCTCCACTTGGTCAGTTTGTAACTGCTTATGTAAAAGTAAAATTAATAAAATTTATTTGTGAATATGGTTCAGGCCATTTGACTTGTTCTTCCACCATTTCATCTCAATCTAAATACTTATTGAAATTTCAACATCAATAAATATTACCCTGAATACTATTCAATATTTCACTGATTGAGTATTTTACTAAAATTAGAACAATATTCAAATATGACATATAAAAATACAAAACGAGAATGAAGACCAATATCCATCAGATCCATAAAAGGACACAAAATGCTAATATTCGAAAATAATATTATTTGACAATACAACAGGATATTCGTAAACCTATTTAAATTATATTTCGTACAAACTCAAAATTAGATAAATTGGCAGTAATCTCTGTGGTTTCCTTTCAGAAAAATGTCTATATTTTTCATTTTGTCAAGGGTTGCGAGTTCAATTTCGATTAAGGTATGTGCAATTCCTGATTTCGCGTGGTGGGCAATTCTATTCTTTTAGGACATTTGTGTGTGTTTAAGAGTTAAAATGTGTTATAGTGTGTAGATTTATGATCAAGAATGACGGGTTTATAATTTAATGCTACGAACCCTCTGCGTAAATAGCAATTTTAATATTTTGTTTGATATTAATTTATATTTAAACACGTATTATACAGCAGCACCTCTTAACACGTGTCTGTCCCGACGCAGTGGTGAGTCCCCAGGGGGTAAAGTCGTTGGGTCGCAAAGTCTCGCAAGCGACAGTATCCATAAAATTTCTATACTTCAAGGTAGAATTGCAATAATTGCTTTTATACGTTCCATGAAATTAATTATTCAATTCATCTGGCTCTTTACGAAGTAGAAAGAGTATATTAGAAAGAAGATGGCAAGAGAATAATCTTTAATCTTCAATCTTCAAAACTGGATATGTTTTTTTCCCTCCCAACACAACGCTGGAACAAACAGGAAGTTGAAGTTTTCTTTTCTCACGGAACAAAAGACTGGCTCGTCCCACCCTCATCCTCAAAACTTAGTTCACGAAAACAGCTGGATGGATTTCCCAGGAAAATAACGGGATTAAGTTAATCCTTGATAAATCAGCCTTTGTACAAAGGCGAAGTAAGTTTCTGCTAATCGAAATTATTGACGGTTGTATTGGGTTATTTCTCGTCGACTTCATCACCAATATAATAAAACGGCAAGTATCTTGTGACAGAATTTTAGGGTAATTACTGTTTAATAAACTTAATCTATAACTGTGCTGTTAACGTCTGTCATTATTTTATTATAAAATTATTAACTTTTTCGACCTTTTTCAGCCTTAAATTTTATTTCGCTCGCCATGTTTCGTCACAGGTTTGCGATTTCATCAGATGATAGAGTACATAAATATACAGAATCCTAGTAACATATTCAACAACAACAAAAATGGAAACAATGGAACAAAACATAAAAAACGATATCATAGACAAAACATTCAGGAAAAGTTCATCTATCGTTTTAAATTCCTGAAGCATATTTATGAAACAGTCGTGTTTGTTAAGACCGAATTACTGAAGTGCCACCCTTTCTTTATACGAAACAGTCTCGTTCACGAACACTATACACGCAATAGTAGTAATATTCATCGCCCTAGAGTGTCAACCACTCTTTGCCAAAAAGGACCTTATCATTCGGGAATCGTTCTATATAATTCCCTGCCCAAGAATATAAAAGATATTATGAAATTGAATCTGTTCAAATCCGCGGTTAAAAACTACCTCCTGCACCAGTGCTTCTACACTGTAAAAGAATTTATTGATTTTAATAAAAGTTAAATTCGTCTTGTGCTTTATCACGCCATTGCTGTAGTACTTTTTAAACAACTTATAACAATTTCAAAAACTATTTTCTTGCATGATTGTGTTGTCTTATGGCTCATATTAATTTAGTTTTATGTGTACTCAACATTGGCACGTTTGTGTACATAAATTCTGTAGCCCCATCCTGGCCCGGGTTTTTCTCCGGTTTTCCTTCGGGTAGAGGCGGATTTATCATACAGGTTCTCTAGGCTTTGTCTAGGGGCGTGTTTATTGTAACAATAAATCGTGAATTTAGTGTTATTTCAATTCTTATGATTTTTAAACACTATACTCAGAATAATCTATAGTTCGATAATAACTTGTACATGTAATTTTATTTTTTTTGCTAAAATTNTATTATAACTCGCAGCCAACTTTTTATCTTATCTAGGAACTTTTGCTGAAATTTTTGAATCCGCCTCTGCCTTAGGGCCCTTGATCGGAATTGATGGGATGGTCCCTTGCTTGCTTCCGGAGAGTAAATCAGTTTTTTTTCCTCCACGTGGTCATACGCAGTTTGTACTGTTTTTTGACAATAAATTTATTTATTTATATCCAAACACATCCTAATGTTATCCAGGAACCCGATTCCACATTATTTAGTCCGTATCAATATTATCTTAGTTAATAAATTCGTGTAGAGTTTATGTTTTTTGTCTTTTATGTTCTTATTTTTTCTAGTTTTAATATTTTATTCATGGAGTTACTAGGATACTGTGTACTTATGTACTGTCACCTGATGAAGTTGCAAACCAATGACGAAACATCGTGAGCGAAATAAAATTTATGCCTGAAAATTATAGTTAAAGTTGATTATTTCTAACTATAATAAAAATTGTAACACTTGACTTAAATTTATGCTCAATCACAATTTTATTTATACCCACTGCAATGAACGACGATACATTAAAAAATCCCAATGAGAAAGCATTAGATTGCCATCATGAACAAGCCATTGTTGATGCGTAACCCACTTTGAATCTCAGTAGGGTGTAACCACAGTTTTAAATTGATATAGTTATTATGTATGCATAAAAGTATATCCAACAATTGCGCTAGTTTTTTTATCAAATCTATATTCTTATAGATTTAAATCGGTTTCTTGACGGTTTATATCAAATTGTTCTCCCACAGTAAACAGTCAAAACTACCTTTCACAGAAAAAAACGAGTTGTCATTCTTAGAATTTTTACTCCCATTTGCGATACGACATTATCTTCTGGGGCAATTCCGGTCAGAGCGCCCAAACTTCCAGAATTGAAAAGAGGATTGTTCGGAAAATTTATAAATCTCAGTCTTGAAACTCATGGTGAGATGAACCTTTATTTAAGGAATTAAACATTTTAACACTTCCCTGTATTTATATTTATGAAACGGTCGTTTCTGTTAAGACTAAATTTATGTCTTGTTCACGAAAACAATACTCGCAATAGGAATAATATTTATCGTCCTAAAGTGTCAACCGTTCTTACCAAAAAGGGCCAAATCATTCGCGAGATGTTTATATAATTCCCTCCAAAAAAATATAAAAGACACTATTAAATTGAATCTATTCAAATCCACGGTTAAAAATTACCTATTGCACCAGTGCTTCTGCAACATAAAATAATTTATTGATTTTAATAAAACTTAGTCATCTTGTATTTTATCACGTCATTGCTGTAGTTCTTTAAAATATCTGATAACAATTTCAAGAGTTTTCCTGCAAGCTTGTATTGCGTCTTCCTATTCATATAAGTTTACTTTTATATGTACTCAACCTTGGCACGGTTAATTATGTAGCCCCATCCTGGTCTGGGTTTTTCTCCGTTTCTCCTTTGGGTAGAGGCGGATTTTTTTTATATAGATTCGCTAGGCTCTTGCCTAGAAGCGGGATCTATTGAAATAATTAATCTCGAATTCAGTTTTATTTAATAGTTACGATTTATCATCAATACTTTGCGAATAATCTATCGTTCGATAATAATCCGTACTTGTGAAATTACTTTCTTGTATTTTATTGAATACAAATTTGTTGGTATTATGTCAATATTATTACACGTATATTGACATAATACACGACGTTATTTGTTGGTATTTTTATTTTTTAGGAGTGTTGTTGAAATTTTAAATCCGCCTCTGCTTGCTTTTGGACAGAAAAGTAGTTTATTGTCCTCCACGTGGTCATACGCAGTTTGTAACTACTTTTTTGACAATAAAGTTTATTATTTATTATGTACGAGTATTTAGTTTCACTGAAGAGGACTTTTAACAAACTTATGTGTGATATCATACAATGACATGTTAATTTAAAATCAGTTTTCATCAAACCTTTATCAGAGCATTTTAAAAGAAGGCGTCGTCAATATTGATATGACTATTTGAAGGTACGGGGAAAAGCATTAGTGTCATAACTCTCACTGACTAATTAACATGGTGAACAATTATATGAATAATTTTTATATATTAGGATCCATTAAATTGCATATTTCGATCAAGTTATCACTAATGAATTCTATGTCTTTTGAAATGCATGTAGCAGTAAAAATGGTTAGGATAAAGGTCGCTGAATTTTCCTTCGTCCTCTTTGACCGCCATCCATAGTTCACAAAATCGAAGTGAAACATCGATTACTAATATACTCATTCAAAGTTTCCCGGCGACCGCGAAAACCAGCGGTTTGTTTTGACTCAGTCGTTAAAGGCCTTTCACTCCGTTTTCTGGACGGCAGTTGTCATTTGGAACATTTATGAGTTGTAGAGAGCGGAACAAATCGAGACAATTTCCCTGAACGACTGAAGTTAACATAAATGTACGTCCTTCTGTTCAAAGAGAAAATTAGTTCTTTATTTTATACGTGCGTGCGTAACAGTGCTCAAGATTCATAAATATACACAAGCTATTAGCATATACAAAAAAATAAAAAATGTCTCCTCATTTTTTATGGTGCCATTATTTTCCAAGAAAAATATATTTAAAATATATGAAGAGAGTTGCTACATATCACACGTACAGAGTCATTTAAGTTTCAACTTAGAATTTGCTTTCGTTCAGTGTTTTGTTGTATCTTTAGTAATGTTAAATCCTATCACTCTTTCTAATATATTCTATTATCATTCAAATATTCCATATCCAGAAAACCAGTTTTGTGAAGTTGTAAAAAGAAATTTATTTCATTAAATTTTAATATAATATAGTTTATACTTACATTTAACAGAACAACAGCTTAACAAGAAATTCATATTTAGAATTAGCATAACATTAAATTAATCTTCATTTCGACCAAAAATTCAAACCTTTATAAACAATTTTCGAAAATATCAAATACGTTTCAGGATAACTGGTACAATGTTCTCGTATCTATCATATCCACGTAAAAAATACAAATCTCAAGAATGGCATAAGGAATAGAAGCACTCTGATCTACGTCCAAAATGTTAATGAAATATTCTCGAGGGTGCCGTAGTTTGCTTTATCCTATTTCTAAAAGGAAATTTTATAAAGTCACATGTACCTCCTGTAATTCTCAATCAATTACCAAAAAATCAGGCACCATTATAATCCTCATCTTTGTCATCCTTACGTTATTTTCTAGATTTGTTCTTAGCGTGGTGTACTCTTGCTATCTAATAATGTTCTATCTGTTATATAATTTTTTTTTTCAAAATACTCTATAATTATGTAGACTAACGTAATTATTACTGAGGGGCCATTAATAATGTAAAATTTATGAATAGTTATAAAATTCATAATTTTATTAATGTAGGTACTTGGAAACTTTCTATCGGAAAAAATAAAGTAAAAAAAAATAATATTTTTTAAAATTAATTTCACTTTGCTTATTAATTTTACATCAAATAATCACATTTCTTTAAAAATATTTTTAAAAGCATTAAGCGAAGTTATTAAAATTCAATTATTATTCTTTGTAAGGTAGAAGGTATGGTCTGCCAATATTTTAGGTGTGAATAACGGGAGTAAATTTCTATAAGATAAGAAGGACCATTGATAGTATGGCTTCTGTTTTATTGTTGACAATCCCTTATTTGAAGTCTTCACAATTTCTTTCACTTTTTCACAGTCATTTCCTACTCAACTTTTTTTGTAAATACGTTCGATCAAGAACACATTGAACTTTATCAAAATATAGAAGGCAAACCTCAGGAATCGTGTCACGGTTACTTCTGTGTTCTTCACCCTCATACCAGCAGGAACTGGTTTTCTACGCTTATTCGTTTTATTACGGTTTTAAAGGTATCTTAGACATAAGTAACACAAAACTATTTAAAAGAAGATGAACACGAAGTAATACACACAAATATAAACTCAAAATGAAAATGAAGTTGCATCGTGGAGTCAATTAGTGCATTTGTACAATTTGTTCTATCATGGTGTTAATTAGGACCCCATTGAGACTTCAGATATTAACTGAGGTTGTCTCCTTGCCCATCAACTGAGAATACATGGCTGGAAAACCGAGTACTTCCTCACCTCCCCTCAGTACAACTAAAATTTGATCTCTTGGGGTGAAAATTTACCCCAGAATAGTAATATAGGGTTAAGTTCGATTTACAAACAGTTCGTAATCGGTCTCCGAGGAAGCACTCTTGACGTGCAAAGAGTATTGGAAGAGAGAAAATATGCAACAAAAAACAAACAAACTATTATCGATAATATCTCAAGTCTGCTTTTCTGAGTGTAAGTAGCAAAGAAAAACGACACCAGGTTTTAGCAGGCAGTTTAATTTTGATTCAAATTAATAAAATAAAATACACATTTCGTAATTTTCTAAAAGCAGTTTGGATAATTAGTACACAAAAGTAATACTACGCTTCCTTTCTAATGCGAGATTCGTCAGAGGTGAGTTCTCCAGCAAATGAACTACAAAGTTTCGCATCAGAGACGAAACGTAGTGCTATTTCATGTGTTTATTATACAAATTGTTTTTTACAAAATTGTGCTAGATACTTAGGTCGTTTTTCTGTGCTAGTTTTCAAAAGCTATATTTTTCATGTTTGTGTAGATACTTCACTCGCAGGCCAGCGCATAAAAAAAAGAATTATTTTCCTGAGGTGAGTAAACTTTGTGAAATTTGTCAAAAAAGCTGTTTCAAACTGCGTGTGACCACGTGGGGGATAATAAACTAAATTACTCTCCGGAAGCAATCAAGGGACCATTCCGTCAAATCCGATCAAGGACCCGAGGGTAGTGGTGGATTTAATACATAACAGGAATTTAATACTATATTCGTATTTTATAACAGTTCTAGAGACGACCGTTATCTTAATAGTTGTCTCAGCGAATTATGCTTTGATTACTTTTACGTTTTTCTATTTAAATTTTACAATTCAAAAGATATTCACCTTAGAACAGTATGGCGAGTTCTTCACTATTTTCTACTCAGAGCCACTAATGCGGTTTCTTTTTTATCCTACCTCCTTATTTTTATGAACATATTTTCTAGGAATTATTTGATTTCTACTTACACAAAGTCATGAAATGCACTTGTAATGTAAGCGCTTTGGAAGACAAGGTAAGGTCTCTAAATACGGTACAGTATTTCGTACGTAACTGAATTTTCCCCGCAGTGTCGTGGAAAACACGTGGTTATACATAAAAAGTAACGATGTTCTCGATGATATAATTTTGAAATAGTTTTTATTTCACAATCTTGAAAATTGGAGGTGTTTGCCACCATTTCCCCCGATCAATAAGATCTCGCTCAAGATAAACTGTCACGCTGGCACCTCACTCGGCGTTGCGGTATTTGTGTAGCGTATTCTCTGTATTTGGCTAAATATTTGACGTATTCACAAATATCACGAACACGCCATCCCCACATGGTCCGAACACGCAAATAACCCAATAATACCACACATGTTTTCTTATACCAGCGATGGACGTGATGTATTTGATGTAATTCAGCCCATATAAATGTTCCAGTCCATATTAAAGAAATTATAAAATAAGAAAAGTCAAAATATAGGTTAAAGAACTAGAATATCAAAAAATCTCAATCACACACGCTAACCAAGTGTGGATGGTTCGCACAAATATTTGCCTCATTTGAGTCCTTTNGAGTGTTCGCGTGTTTGCGTATTTGCCACAGTAAAGCAAATACGACAAATACAGACAAATAGCTCATCTACACTTGGGTTTTTTGCAAATACACAACGCCAAGTGAAGAGCAGGCGTAAGATCTATCATTGGTAAGACTATCATCCATATGTAAATGCATTTTGCTTCTTTACTAACCTGTAACGCAGTATATACCTGAAGTATCAACTGTCACGTTTGGAGAGGACGGGGAAGTAGCGCAGACGTTTTCTTCGTCTTCGGGGTAGGTATATGCCGCTAGCTTTCCTGGAGGGAGCAATTGGTTTGAATGTGTTCAACGTTCGCACCTGATTCCAGTAATATCCGAAATAGTATAGCACTTTTTATTAGGATAATTTAGCGCCAACGTGTTACTTGGTGTCATGCTATATTTATGAGAATTTTACCCTCAATGTAAAACACTTCCGGAAATTATTACTCGACAATGAAAAGACTGGAGTACGTGGCAAATCACACAGGAGTTCAGCGACGTTCACTTCTCGGTAACTGCCGAAGAGGAACAAAACTGCCATAAACTCTGTACGAACGACGGTCGCGCCACGAAAGGCAATACTTGTAACTAATACAAAAATTCGCGCGAAAGACGAAATACATCGCAATAAATACAAAATACATCAAGTACGTATTTGAAGTAATTAAAAAATATATTGTCTGTCAAAGTGTTGTATTATCAATTAAAAATTGTTTTAAATTTTATGGAGAACTAGCAGAAATATCCGGCGTTACCCGGTATTTGAAAAGAAACTTAAAACAATCGTTACTGTACATTCGTAGTTTTTAATCAATCCACAAACGAAACAAAAAAAACAACTCATTTCCATTGTTAGACAAACATCGAAACAACATGCAAAGAAATATGACGCTGTGAATTGATATATTTACCCCACAGAGGGTATTAAAACAGACCTGACAACAGGTCTAGATTTTTTGCTTCATTTTGCCCGGAGTTTTCACATTTCTCCACTTTCGTGATATTAAATTTTCATTTTAGTTCATTTCAAAAGTTAAATACCACGAAAAAAACCTACTAAAACACACACAGTTTTCAGTATCGTATGCTAATGCATATGCAATTGCGAATTATTTTAACATCTAGGCAGAAGGAAAATACACTTTGCACAGAAAGCTTAATAAACGAATCGCTAAGTTAAGACCTCTGAATTCTTTGGTTTTCAGTTCACTTTTAGGTTATATATTTGAAAACTATGATTTTCACAATCTTAATATAATTTTCTTCCTACGATTCAGTCACGTAGATTATACGTTCAGTGGATTGTCCTTAACGTAACGCAATCGAATTCTGGTGGACACATTAGTAAGCTTCACAGTTAACAGTCATGATCATAATAATAATAAGAAGAAGAGGAAGAAGAAGAATTTATTGTCAAAAAAGTAGTTACAAGCTGCGTATGACCACGTGGAGGAAAATAAACTCTCCTGTAGTAAGCAAGGGACCAACCCATCAATTCCGATCAAGGATCTGAGACACAGGCTGATTAAACGTTCCTAAAAATAGTTGGATACGTGTTATAAAATTAACAATAAATACAACAAAATTGTATTTAATAAAACTCAAAAGCGTTATTCAGAAATACGTATCATTATCAAACTACAGATNTAGACTATTCGGAAAGTATTGTTTATAAATCGTAACAATTAAATAACACTATATTCGAGATTTATTATTTCAATATTGGCGTCCCTGGACAAGAGCCTAGAGAGTGTATAAAAAAATCCGCCTCTACCAGAAGGAAAACCGGACAAAACTCCGTGGCAGGATGCGAGTGAAGATGAACATCTACTGATTATCCATTAATTCATCTATTAATCTATCAACATCTATTAATTCATTAATATTAACCATACTTTGCATTTTACTCGCGATTACCCTTAAGAAGAGTCCGTATTCAAATAATTTAAACAATTACGTTTTTCGATGTCCACGCCAAAGACATTCCATAGAACTCACTTTTATTAATATAGGTGCTAGAAAACTGCAAAAATGTCTAAAGAGAAACCTTCATTGCCGGCACTCCCATTGAATTTAGGCCATTTGACGCTTTTTAAAAGCAGACGCGGACAGTAACGTCAAGCTATCGAAACGCCTTTCCAAAAACACCAGAACACGCCATTGGTCAGATGACTTATGAAGGTTCTGACGAACTCATGCTGCTAAAATACCATATCGGTTCCCTAATAAAGGAAAATTTTGAAAATTGCTTAGAAATGAGATGACACTGATTTTAGGGTGTCAGTTATATGGATATCAAGATGAGATTAAGATGTAAAATTTCCTATAGATTTCTATGCGATGAAGCAGCGTCTGTTAGTTCCGATATTGTTGTTACTATTTTATACTGCAACGGAGATGTACATAATTACTCTGACGGTCAAAAGATAGCGTATACATCATTGCGAGAATAACACGAATTAAACAATAAAAATCGAGGAAACCGATATAATATTCTTTTTTACTTTCTCAATAGTTTGTCGCAACGCCAGGCTAAATGACGGTTATCACGTGTGACACATACACTTTCGGGTACTTTCCTTGATATTTGGAGTGTTCTTTTTAAAAATCACATGCGACATTTGAAACATTCTCTATATTTTATTTATTTTTTTTTTTTTGAATTAACTGGTTTCAACAAAACACTTTAAATTTTGATAAAATGTTATTTCTTTAAAGCAATATTAGTTGCAACATCGTACAAGCAATCTACGATACATTTTCCTTATTTTTTTATAATCTTCTATGGCGTTTATTCAGATTTTTTTATCTCCTGTAAAAATACGATTTTGGCCCTTGCATTGTTTTCCACTTACGTTCCTCAATGGTTCAGAATTCACGTTACCGAAGCTCGTAATTTATAAGTTCAATTTATCAAACTTGTGTGAAACTCTTTGGATGGTTGTCGATCGAAAGACTTCGACCCGGGTAATCATGGGGAGACAAGAATTCTCGGTGGATGTCGTTAGTAGCTTTTAGAAAGAGGGTCTTATCACTTTTCTTGTCTCTAGAGGCACCGTAGAAGTCGAGTGGTTGGGTGAAAGCCATCCGCATGCGGTGCACCCCTCGAACTTTCAGCGGAAAGACTTAACGACACTCCGGAGACGCACAGACAGTATGACTCTTTTCGTGGTGCTTCCTCCACAACAGAACATTTGAGTCCTAAAAGTTTTTTTATGGAACTAGATTACTAATGGCTGCCTCACGATAAAATTTAGTCGGGATTAATTCAACTAAGAACATTTGTGTTATTCCAGTTATGGTTTCTATAATATTTTGATGAATTTTAACTAAAATTTTAACTACTTTCAAAGGATACATCGAGTTGAATTGAAAAGGGTTTTATTTGCAATTAATAATAGATTTCATTGCATAGAATTAAAGACAGTTATTATGTGCACTTTCCACTACAATCGTGTTCGCTCGAGCAATACATTCTAATGTCAGCGAAGTAAAATAATATTGATGTTGATCTTGAGCAGTATATTAGTTAACAGAAGTTTCTTCGAGGATTGGTANTTTACGCTCTAGCAACACATTCTAATGTTAGCGAAATAAAATAATATTGATGTTGATCTTGGCCGGTATATTAGTTAACAGAAAGGCGTTGTAAAAGAAAGAATCCTTTTGTTGTTGTTGTTGACCAATCCTCGAAGAAGCTTCTGTGAAGTAAAACGATGTTTAATTTAGATAAATTACCATGAATACGAATATAATAAGATTAAATTTTATGGCAACTGACGTGTTTGTTAAACATAGTTGAAATCACTGATAATAAACGACCAAGATAAGGACAAAGAATGTAAATTGTGTGAAATTTTTCGTTTCTTAAATCTATTATGAATATTGTACGGGATAAGAATTAATACTTCTTCACTGATGAATCCTTATATAATTTACCTAGTGTAAGCATATATCAATAATGTAGTATAAATTTTTACCCCGTACAATAATCATATTAAGACACGAAATATTTCACTCCAGTTTCACACAATTCATTGCGTGAACGGAAAAGAACTTGTGTACTTGAACAGTCTTATTCGAACGGAGGAATAATTCAAACACGAACCTCGTTGATAAAATATTGTCTCGTTTTGTACTTTCGAATATTCAATACAGAACATTGAACCCGACCTAACCTAACCTTCACACGCCTAGAAAAAAAACGACCCATAAAATTAAGAGATACCTTGATAAACAATATTCTATTTATTTTTTAATAATTTCTTATTGTCAGGGTCAGGACGTTACGTTTGCTCTTCCACTCGCATTCCTGAAGAGTTATTTTAATTCTTGTTCACCGTTTTCGTTCTGTCTGCCATGGGCACAGATTGCTACTCATGAACGGAGTGAAGCGAGTTCACAGTTATTATTACTTTCTTCGTAAATAACCTTTGTGTTACAGATTAGATTATGCTTACTAGTTTCTATGCTTCATAAAACTAATACAAAAAGTAATACAAATATAAACAATAAAAATAATTGTACTTTGAAATAATAATAAATTTATTGCCCAAAAGCAGTTATGCAGTGCCTATGACCATGTGGAGGACAATAAACTAATTCACTTCCCGAAAGCAAGCAAGGGACCATCCCATCAATTCCGATCAAGGACCCTAATGCAGATGCGGATATAACATTTCAACGTTCTCCTAACAATAAAAATAGTTCGGTAAGTGTTATTGTATTAACATTATACCAACAAATTTAATAAAACACAAAAAAAATTTACTTCAGAAGTACGTATTACAATCATTATATAATTATATTATAACTACATCTTGCTTAATGTACAATACCATTAAATTAGTAACAATTGGATACTTAATTTAAAGTTTTCTACAAAAACATTTTGTTTCTGGAAATGAACAATAAAGGTCTACTTTGGCCTAAATCCCTTCCCGCCAATGTTTACCCCCGATATACCGACCCACTACGTTGAAGTGAAGTAAGCAATACCAACTCAACAGCCCCCTGCGACACATGCCAATCATACGGTACATGATATAGCGGTCGTATATCACCAACAACTCAATATCCCTTCCCTCGTCCGGCACAGCCCTGTGCCCTTGATGAAAACGCTCTCCATGGTCCTACGATCGCATCGATGCGCGTTCGGTTAATAATTTCGCTGCTCGATCCACACCATGATTTATGGCGCGTTTCAATTACAGAAATCGCATACGCCTCGCCGTGGGACTGTCCACACTTTTGAGGTCGCTGCGCGCAGACAGCGCTATCAATACCCCGAGATATTACGACTGTTGGTCAGAAACGATATTCAACGTTGCATTCACCCGTAAAAGAGCACAGTTGTGTATATTAGCGTGTTTTCTTTGTATTGGGAAGCAGGTGGATTATTGGTGCAGGGGTATTCCTGTGCGAAATATAATTCGTAATTGGAAACGAACAGCGGAACGCATAATGAGTCTGTCGTTTATTTTACGAAACGATATATCACACATAACATACGGATGGCATACTTTGTTCTTTCATTCATGGCTTATCTCTCTGTAATCAATAATTTAATATTGTTTGTCTCATAGCGTTGGAAATATTATCCATATTTAATAATATAATCCATACTTTTAAGTAATAAGTTGATCTATGTTTTTATAACTCCGTTAATTCAGTAAAACAAAATTTCATCAACTCTTCAAGATAAAACTGATTTTGTTTGTTTAATATCAGTTTCGCAGATTTTTCTCATTCAAAATTATATTCAATTGAATGAAGACGTTGCTCCCGAAATTTGTCACTACACGATTTTGCACATCAATAAATTCTATATTAGTCTAAACGCAATTCATTGATAGAGAATAATTTCATTCATAATTAGTTCTCGTTATTTCTGCTCTGTCGACGCAGTCATGCGACTACCCATGTGTATTTGTGGGAAAGATAATAAGGTTTAGGTACGCTTCAATGATTGTCGCTTCCATCCGTACAAACAACAGTTCTTTGGAGTCACATCAGCGTACTGAAGTTAATGGAATAGAATCAGACGTTTCTATGAGGATGAAGTCATCACTACCACTCACTCTTTGTAACATATATTTACCCCGATTACATTACCAATGATTCAGTGATATCAGCACAAATACGTTCCTTGATGATCACCCAAAGACGGGATACGTTTATTAATGAATTTTGTGTTTTCCCGTTGCTAACCATCGTAGATACTGACATTTATACGCAAACACGATACGAAAGATGCAAGGGGATGCGGAAATAGAAACGTCAAATTGTCCTCAATAGTATCACAGATAATTTCACCATCCCACAACTTTTCAAAGTCTTCATCGCCCTAACTACTTAAGCTACGATGGGACTAATGGCCTTTACATCCGGACCCACGAGACCAACCGACCTCGCTCACGTCTTTTGGTTTCAGTACGATAATGTAGAATAATAATAAATTAATTGCCAATAAATCAATTACAAACTGTGTAGGTTAATCATGTTACGTCGAATGAAAATGGTAGACGGGACCGGGATTCGAACCCGGGACCTTGAGCTCTACGCGCTCATGCGCTTACCGACTGCGCCATCCCGTTCGCCTCTCGGGTCCGTCTATCATTCTCATTCAACTTGTGAAACCCAAAGACCTCTGAGGTGGTCTCGTAGAGACTAGATTCCTCATCTGAGGCGACTCCCATAGGAAGTACTTTATTTGGGTAGCATTTTCCATTTCTGGTTCACAAACATAGAAATCTCTTAGATTGCGGTGAACCTCACCGCCAGGTAACAGATTAATCATGTTACGTCG
>NNCF01127546.1:270019-305632 GCA_002313205.1 Laupala kohalensis | reverse complement strand
GCGAACGGGATGGCGCAGTCGGTAAGCGCATGAGCGCGTAGAGCTCAAGGTCCCGGGTTCGAATCCCGGTCCCGTCTACCATTTTCATTCGACGTAACATGATTAATCTGTTACCTGGCGGTGAGGTTCACAGCAATCTAAGAGATTTCTAAACTGTGTAGGACCACGTGGTGACAATAAACTAATGTACACTCCGGAAGCGAGCACGGGACCATCCCATCAAATCCAACCAACGACCCTAAGACAGAGGCGGATTTAACATTTCAGCACACTCCTAAGATAAGAATAATAGTAGTTCGGTGCGAGTCATAATATTAACAGAATTACATCAAATTTGTATAGAATAAAACACAAAATAGTTATTTCTCAAGTACTTATTATTTCGAACCATATATTATCCCGAAAATTTTGTTTATAAATTTTAAGTATTAAAATAACCCTAAATTTGAGAATAATTATTTCAATGGTCTCCGCCCCAAGGCAAGAACGTAGAGAGTCTGTAGAAAATATCCGTCTCTACCCGAAAAAATCCGGAGGATACTCAGGCGAATTAATAGTTCTGTTGATATTAATGGAACTAATGATGGACTATTAATCACGTCGGCAAAGAAATAAATAACCAACAGGTCCGTCGAGCATGTGTCTAAGATCCTCCTTATCTTATCCACCGCTCGCAACCCCCACAGTTCTCCGCGCAGACCCCACTGTAACTCTATCGTTAGTGTCGTCGTATCGCCGACCGCGCCATCCGCCATTGACCCTCAATCCATCTACAGTCAGCACCGACCCACTCTGCACCTCGCTTTATGAGTCTTTACAGATATCTCTAACCAACCCCTGTCTGGTAGTTCTGCCCATGGAAACCACGCCCAAAATGGAATCACATACGTTACTTCTTTCTTGTACAGTAAAGTATACTACGGAACCAAATCAATTCCTCACAAATCAATATCAATCCACTTCACGGCCGTCCCTGACTGTTCGAGTGTAACAACTGTGAGCAAAGTGTTGTCCAAGAGTAAATAAACTAGCTCGGCTATCCTGCCTATAACAACGTCTCATTAATTCTCTAGTTTGTTTACGTCTCGATGCAGTCATCAATTACGCTAATTACAATAGGTACTAAGCCTGTATAACGACGTACCCAGCATATTATTAGTTACTATCAAAGGTACGATCAACAGGTTTAAGTAAAATCAAATCAATAGCTACCGGACAAACAAAACACGTGGCAGGACAAATTGATTTGGACTACACTTAATAAGGTCAAACTAGTTTGCTTTGGGATAAACTTATTTATCCGGGTACATTTTAGGATATACTAGTTCATCCAGTTCACGTTTAGGATAATGTAGTATTTCCGATTTTTTAATATTATCTGGTTGTTTGTATTTAAAATCATCCTCTTTCAAATCACAAAAGTCTTTTTACAGTGTCATAAATTTTTGGAACGCGTGTTTGTTCTTGCTTATCTTCTCATTAGTTTTGTTTAAAACGGTCGTCATACTTTCCCCTGATCCGACAAAACCCTCTACGTCCCGCTCCACCCCCGTCCACTGCTACCGGCGCTTTAAAAGCATATACGATCTGTGAATTAGCGCCTGTTGCAACCAGCTCACAAATCGAGTTGTATCAATATAAGTATAGGAAAATTCGGTAACATGTGTATCTTTCACCCAGTCAGCAATTATAATAATAATTGTGTATTACTTAATGTACACATTTTATAACGTTGTTTGTTAATACTAACAGCCACATTGTCCAGGTTAAGGCCACAAACTTGTCCCACATAACTCTTACTAGCTGGCCTCTGTGCTAACAATACATGTAGCTTACTAACTACATATTGGAATGGATTTCACTTGTATTGCACGATTCCTCTCACACAAGCATTATTAGTCCAACACTCACTCCACTGGTGACTACTCACTACAGATTCAACTATTTACTACGTTAACCTCTCGGAGTAATTTGGAACTATATGTGTGAAACGAATGCATTATTTGGAAGCGACAACACTTATCTAATGCTCGTTTTAAATTTTGTTCGGTACTTTAAAAGTTCACTCAATATAAAAGATTCATTCGAAGAATATTCTTGTAATTTCCTTGCAGCACTATATTATCCATACCTATAATGTATTATTTTCTGAAGTATCTTCTTCATTTTTCCGTTCGTTCAAATCTTATTTGTGGAACAATCGTTATTCAAGAAAGAGAAATATTGATTGTTAACACAGAACATAAGAGCCGCATACACGTTTACCTCTCCAGCACACAGTAACCTCTGCTAACAATTCACCAACGAGATTAAGGAAGAGTCAATAAAAAAACACAGCTTATTGTTGAGGAAAATATTATCCGATTGGGTGCTCTAAAAATACAGTTTCATTGTCAAGATAAATTTTTATTGGTTTGATCAATAATGCATTGAAATTACTAAGTAAATTCCCAATGTTAAATAATGCGAATAGTTACGAGTTGTTTCAGTATGGAAAAATGACAAAAAAATGAATTTAATAAAGATACCATACGTATTTTAGTCCTTTTCTGACTTCTCGCAAACGACAGCTGATGACGATTGTCAACTGTCCGGCCGTGCGCTCGAGGGTACTCCGGTCATTAGCGCTCCCTGTTAGCAGTAGTGGGAACTAATTCTCTTCAACTGCTATCGGTGGGACCCAGACGTGTTGTCACTTCGTGGTTCCCACGGATTTCTGATTAAATATAATACATCTTTTAAGCGGCAAATCTCGATTTTGAAGAACTGCGCAGGCGCAAAAGAAAACACCTGTACGCAGGAGTTGACTGTCCGCTACACAGGTGATTAGTAATCCGTTACCTGCACGATCGTTTTAACCGTGTTTGTTGGGTTTTTCGAAACATTGATTTATTTCCTATTCAGTTTGCATGTATATTATGACAACAAATAATTTTCTTTCGGCGTAGGAAGAAATGTTTATGTCATATTTATATGTTATAGACTTACAAAAATTAAAAACAGACCAAGTTTGAATTCATAAAAATATATAAAGACAAGGCATCGTGTCCTACGAACAACCAAGCTCATATAAAATATTTTCTTGCTAAAAATATTTGTGTTTTCCTCCACTCATTACGTACTAACATGGAAACAGTACGAATGTTCATTTGCTTATTGATGACCGAGGTTCGATTCTCCGTCATGTTTTTTGTCATTATTAATCACGTCGCAATGTCCAGAAATAGACATACGGTTCACTCATTTACTTTACTCCGAGTGTTAGGTTTTTCGTTTGGTCCGGAAAGTGAGTGGACATCAAGACTTCCCATAATTTTGTTTCAAATCCTTAAGGAAACCAGAATTATTCTTTTAAACACCTCCCGAGTGAGTTCAAGTGAAGATGGAATATTTTCTTCTTGTACCGAACAGACTTTCGGAAGTAACTTTGATTACAAAATTCAAGGGCATCGTCAAGTTGAGAAAAATGCGGAAAGTTTGACAGTCGCGGTGACATTGGTGTAATCAACAACAAGAAATAACATCATTCTGCGTCTCTTTTCCTTTTTACCACTGTATTTTTGTTTCTAATTTTCAAGGTAAATTAGTGATGCTGAAGGCTTTCGCAGAAGGTAACTTATTTCACACTTTTTACAAACACAGTATAATTTTCTGACGTGGAATGGAGTTTACAGTCGTAAAGAAAGGGAGCGGGCGGGACAGTCACCGTTTACGTAGGCTTCTACCTAAATACTGTACATTGACCGAACAGTTATTGTTGTGCAGCCACACTATATCTATCTCAACAAGTAAAATTCACATTGAATAGTTAATGCGATGCCAGTGTCTTCAGAATTTTATTTTGGAAGGTATTTTATATCTCCAGTTGGTTTAAGGATATGGAAAAGTTGGTGGAAAACGATGCACTTTTGACGCAATGTAGGATCCGGCGATAAAAAATATTTACTATTCAGGTCTACGCATTAAACGTTTTTTCTTTTCAAACAAATATTCAGAACTTTTTTTTTTTCGGGTGAAGGGAGTTTGAACCCGGAAGAATCCACTCCAAATCCACCACTGCGTTGAATTATTTTCAGTCGTATTGAGTAAAAGATGTATGATGCAAACACGCAGTAGGTTAACAGAGGTACTGGTGGGATTTCAAGCGTCCCACGCCACTGTTCTATGACGTCATTCCATCACAAAAAATGAACTGTGTTGTTGGAGTTGGTGTAGTAATATTTCGTTCTTATTGCCACCCTGCTCCTAAACAGTTTAAATCATGTACATCCATTTAAATGGAAGTTGTCATCAATATCATAATGGTTCCTTTCACGTCTTTCGATATTCCGAAGATATATCTATAGTGATGAAGGTTCTTGCACTAAGGCAAATATAACGAAGGGTTTTTTAAAATTATACCAATGTTTTGACCTTTTATTTTGGTCATCATCAGGGCTGCAAGACAAACACGAAAAAACATGGCATCATGAAAGCATAAATTAAACAAAAATTAACATAGATAAACAAGCTATCACTTCAGTGAAACAAATCAAGTACATATCTAAATTAAGAACTTAAACGTACATTTAAAAAACTCTACGCATTCCATGATCCAAAATCGTGCACATTTTGCAATTACATTTGGACCACTATATCATCCAAATAACATATATTACACTGATTTTCTAACGGATTGAGGAAGCATAGACTAACGATGCTGCCAACTTTACATCAATCATATTATTACCAACTATGACCAACAACATAGCTGATTTCTTAACAATAATGCATTTACAAACTCCATAGAAAAAAGATACATACAAACAATAATACAAAAAAATGATAATTAAAAAATTATTCATACATAATAATGAAAATAATTATACACATTTAATAATATTGAATGTATTTAATAATATGCCAGCGAAACGTTGGCATACAATAAAAAAACTCTGTTTTGTTTGGCCGAAATGAAAAACCTTGGACAATAACTCTCACATAAGAAGATTTTTTTTCTGTGAATAATATTTCTCGAGAAAAATCGCTACTAAGGTTCCACTAATATCAGAGATGAAGATAAAACATGGAAAATCCTACCTTTCTGAGGTTAAAACACGTGATCATTCAATGCGGTGATTTATTCTCTCAACCACTGTCTTTGATGAGATTATGTAAAAACCATTTATTCAATCTGTACCAGGAACCAACAGAAATGCATAATAAATTCACCCTCTCCTCCGATAGAAGCTAATAATGCGAATACTGTTTTCCATATTCATGAAATATACATGAGGTCCAATTTGTCTCGCATAAATATGCCCTGACAAAGACGAAACTCAAGAACTCTCAAAAAAAATTAGTAGAGAAGGAAGTATACAATGTTTTCATAACCGAGAAATGTTTGAATTCGATGGCTCTTTTAAGACTACCTGTGATGTAGATGGTCTTAATTTAATGTTCTCTAAATATTTACATTCATACCCTGCGATGCGTCAAGTATTTTTAAAGGTTGTGACCTCGCATATAAATTTCAGAGAAGTTTTAAGTACCCCTTATTCATTAGAATCTGCTCAGACATTTTACTCACTAAGTGTTCTAGTGCCTTCAGAGTTTCAATAGAATCTGGTATATTGTACAACTTTGCCCAAAACTCAATATTTTTAATTTAATTTTTCATGTTAATTTCTTTGAGTTTCAGTGACGATATGAGTCAAATAAGTCTCCATGTTTTATTACATTAATAGATGGAACAAAACTTTGTCGTTATTTTTTCTTCTCCGATTTCTTTGAATATTTTTGTTTTCAGAGTAAAATTTAACTATTTTTCTCATTTGTGAACTCTTTTCTGGCCGAAAATTTCTAAATAAGAAACCAAAATGACAGAAAAGTGAACATTTAACATTTATTTAACAACACACCTTTCGATACGTATCATAATGATCCTTATCCTTTTATGACATACTTGGCATAACGGGCTTGAAAGGTTAGAAGTTAATCAATACTCAAACATAATTTAAATCTTTTTGAAGTGATATATTAGCGTTAAAAAGTCTCAAAAATTTTCGAAGAGAGCTCTAAAGTATTAAGTAATTTAATAAACTTACCAAGTAATATATTCTTCTTGATACATTACTGAATACGTTTCAGTTCCCAACAAAGGAAGGAAATCGCTCTCACAGAAGTGAAGGAACGAATTTGTAAATATTGGCTANCGGGCTTGAAAGGTTAGAAGTTAATCAATACTCAAACATAATTTAAATCTTTTTGAAGTGATATATTAGCGTTAAAAAGTCTCAAAAATTTTCGAAGAGAGCTCTAAAGTATTAAGTAATTTAATAAACTTACCAAGTAATATATTCTTCTTGATACATTACTGAATACGTTTCAGCTCCCAACAAAGGAAGGAAATCGCTGTCACAGAAGTGAAGGAACGAATTTGTGAATATTGGCTAACATATTATTCATCTAACACAAGTTTTATATCAGAAAAGTAATTTAATTTTCTCTGACAGGAAGCATAGTAATGTCATAAAAATGTTCAATCCAAAAGTCAACACTGTGACTTATAATCCTTTAATATAACCGTATACCGTAACCGTATTAAAATAAATCTTATCTTCAACTGAACTTTGCATGACACATGTACATTTTCGTATATTTTCTTTTTCCTTCGAAAATAGCGCCAAGATAATCGTCCTCGTAATGAAGCAAACACTTTAAGGCAAATGATTAAGAAACATTTAACCAATTTATATGCTCCGCTCGTTTTAATCGTAACATTAACACCGCCATTTATCACCATTATATTCAATTTAATTAGTTTTCCTTTTTGTTACGTAACCAATGAAAATTGAAATATTGTAAAATTGCATAATATTAGGTTTTTATTATATTACAAAAATTTAATTGAAGATACTCGTATTTTAGTTTCCTGTTATTTCATGGTATGTTTCCATTTCATTATTTTATAGCTGTTTCCCAACAATTTTAGATAAGCATTTTACTATTCTTCTTTTGAAAATGAAAAACAATTTCTCTTTTACTGCTTCACATCTCCGTCGGAAACTGGAAGGCCTCTTTAAAGTTGACCCGCCCGCAGGCGTATCCTGCAGACAGGGAATAAAGGCAAGTTAAGGGACGTTTCGATGTCGAGAACGTCCGCAGGGTTATGAACTTTTGTAGATACCACCTTCTTCGTGTTATGGCTATAAAACTGGCATGGAGATTAAAGGTTACGGAGAAATTCTTAGTAAAAAAACGATTCTTGATGTTAGACGTCTTCAAGAATACGACGAGAGTCACTTACAGGGATATCCAAGCTACAACCAAGGATTCTTGACCCATATATTTGTAAGAGATTCCAATCGTAACAATGCACGGTGAATAAAATTTTATATTTTATGCGTGTTTCATGAGATATTTTGCAATAAAAACAAAGAATCCAGGAATTATATTAAAGAGAAAACTATTAAAATAATTTAATTTATGAAGAAAGAAATAGGTAGTAAATAGTATCGTCAATCGATTTGAAACAAAATGAAATGTCTATGAAACAATCCTGAAGTGTTTTTTTTCAATTTTCATACTAGTAGAATTCTCATAAAAAAACCCTTAATGATGATAATAAAACATAAATAAGATTTTAAAAAGATAATCACCAACATTTTTAAGAATTGAAAACGACTTTGTAATCTCTCATTGGAATATTTGCTGAAAATAGATTTCATGCTCTATTCTTCATTTTATAAATTTCGAGCTCATATATTTTTCTCGGAAATCCTTATTTGTAGCGACATATTACTCATCCATAATACATTTCAAAAGTTATCGTATTATGAAATGGTCGTTACGATTAATGATATTCATGTCTACTTTTGTTGTAGCGTTTAATACTAGCAATGACATTTAAGGCGTAAATGTTTTGTTTTTTTAACGATATTTTCAAGTAAAGTTCATTTTTCAATTGGTGTTTAAATCTTGACTATTCAATTTATGGGAAAAGTATATTTTGACAACAAATCATATTAGAGAATAACAAATAAATGTCATTGTTGACCAACATTAGATGATTATGCCTTAGTAGAATCTGCATTTTTAATTTATTTTTAAATTTTGTGAATCACTAAGTTTATTGATTTTCTCTCATGCTTTGGTGCCATCTACTGACATTAATAAAGTATGTCCCTTATGACAATAACAATGATTTTATGCGCCTCTCTCTCCTACTCTTCTGCCTATCCACTATCTTTATTGGAGATTGGAGAACTATATTTACAATCTGCTCTTATTTATTTATTATTTGCGAATGGAACCTTGTATGGATCACTCAAAGCCATATGATTTAACTGTTCATTTTCCTCTGTCTCCACACTTCCTTCATCCTTTCGCTATGATTTTTCTTCCTCTCCTCTGTCCATTTAGTTCCTGCTCTTTTTGGGATTTCATTTTCCGACTGTACTTTCCACGTATCTACCTTCTCTCTGTATAGTTTTCGGTCCAAAATGTCAGATCTTTTTATTCGAGCTTTTTCTAAATCATTTTTTACTTCCTGGATCCATGGGATGGCCTTAATTTTTTCTATGTATTTTAGAATTTTGTTAGGTAGTCTGGTGGTAGGTAGTCTATGTATATGGCCGTAAAATTTTAGTCTTCTCGTTCTGATGTCTGCCGCTAAGTTAGATAGTTTTTCAGTTGTTTTCCTGGACCTTAATCTAAAACCATCTTCCGTCATTTCAGGACCGATAATTTTTCTTATGGTTTTTCGTTCCTCTTTTAATAAATTTTCTAAATCTCTTTTTATGTGAAGAGTAAGAGTTTCACTAGCATACAGGGCCTCCGGTTTAATTACGGTGTTGTAGTGCCTAATTTTGGTGTCTATGGAGAGACATTTTTTATTGTAGATATTGTGGGTTTTTCCGCATGCTCTCTTCAGTTTCTGTAGTCGAATGTTTTGTGCTTTTTTTTATCATCCTGTAGGTTCGATGATTTCGCCGAGGTACTTGAAATGTGAAGTTATGTTGACTTTGCCGTATTGGGTGTTTAAGGTTTGTATATTGAGTTTTGAGCAAATGAATTCGGTTTTTTGAAACGAAATTTGAAGACCAACTTTTTCTGCGCACTCTTGAAGGATTTCTATTTGTTTGACAGCTATGGTCGCATTATCTGCTAATACTGCTAAATCATCTGCGAAGCCGAGACATGAAATTTTGAGGTCATCTTTAGGTCGTCGAAGCTGTATTGGTTTCCAATAATTTTGGCTCCTTAGTTCATTTTCCCATTCCTGTATCACCTTGTCAAGGACAATATTGAAAAGTATCGGGGACAAACCATCACTCTGTCGAACACCAGTTTTTATCAGGAATCGTTCGGAAATTTCGCCCATAAGTTTGATTTTTGAGACAGTATCCGTGAGTGTGTATTTGATTAGACTCAGAGTTTTTGGGTCTAATTCTCGTTTTTTAAGTTTACTCAATAGACGGTCAAGTGAGTCATATGCCTTTTTAAAATCTATAAAGTTGCAAATTATTGGACTATTTCTGACTTCTTTATATTTTAGAATGGTTTTTAAATAAAAAATTTTGTTCTGTGCAGGATCGGCCGGGGCGGAATCCTACCTGATATTCACCTATTGTATTCTCTATTCTTTGTTCTTGGATTCTTTGAAGAAGACACGCTGAGAAAATCTGCTCTTACTATTTAGGATTAAACATAAATATAAATTTAGTCTCAAAAAAGCAGTTACAAGCTGCGTATGTACAATAAATTAATTTACTCTCCGGGAGCAAGCAAGGGACCATTCCATCAATTCCGATCAGGGAACTAAGGCAGAGTCGGATTTAACATTTCAGCACTTTACTCCTAACGATAACAATGAAAGAAGTTCGGTGCGAGTCATAATATTAACAGAATTACATCAAATTTGTATAGAATAAAAGACAAAAAAGTTATTTCACCTGTACGTATTATTATCGAACTATTGATTATTCGGAATGTATTGTTTATAAATCGTAACTATTAATATATCTCTAAATTACAGATTAATTATTACAATTGTACTATGCAAGAGCCTACAGATCCTGTAAATAAAATCCTCCTCAACTCGAAGGAAAACTGGAGGAAAAACACGCACCAATCGGAGAAAACCCGGGATTATAAAGTGTTCATCACACTGATTACCTTAAGCAATAAAGAAACATCAAAAAAAACATGAGGAAGACCACGAAATTAAGATGAATACAAATATTATAAAACATATACCATGTATTTTACATCATTTATACAAATACATTTATATAAAATTTCAATTAAATTTACTGCAATAAATTCAAATCATTTTAATAAATTCAATACTTTAAGATGTATTGTACTACTACCATATCTGTTTTAGTCACGATATCAATTCCGAAATTTTTATAGGTGCGACCCCTATGTTCGTTTACTCCCTGTTGATAGTTCTTTCAATTACTCCCTCTAACTTTACATTAACGAATGGATACTAGTGTCGCGAAAGGAAATATGGTGTGTTGGTGTCCTTTAGGAAGCTCTACAAGAAGCCTAGGAAATGTAAAAGACTTGACCGAGAGGGCATTGACAAAAAGAAGATCTTTGGCCGACACAAGATTTATTACCAAGTGAGGGCAAGGGTTCTTTTCTGATTTCATCCTCAGATTGAAGCACGGCAAAATATTCAAGTATGTAATAGAGCCATTTAGTCAGAGACCAATTTATAAACTTTTGAATAATATTAAATTCGTCTTTTATTAATTTACTCGATCAGAGATTCCGGTCAATTCAGTGAAATAAACATATTTAGACATTTTAGAAATACTTAAAAAGTAATGGAATCAGATTTAAGTTCACAAAAGCACAATGTTTAAATAACGAGTGGTCATTTATGATTGTATTTCGTACGACGAGTAAATTAGATTATTGTTTTCCGCGTGAATATGTAGTTTGTAACAGTTTCTTGACAATAAGTTTTGTATTATTATTATTAGTTTTATTATTATTCTCTGATAACATATTAAAAATAGTGCTTAGAAACTTCGATGTTCATTTATGGGTATTATATTTGGTAGCAACATGTGGATAATCCCAATTAAATAAATATTCTCAAACTATTTATTTCTTGAATGTTAATTTATTTATTTCCTAATTCACTCTCATACTTAAGCAAAAATATCTCATTCATTTCACAGTAAATGAAATAACTCAGTTTAAATTCTCTTCGAAGTATCTAGTGAAAAACTCATTCTCAAAGCTGTTTTCTTAGCAAAGTGCGTTTACGATGTTTGAACGAAGAACGTAGAACGTCACTTCCTTGCCTCCACATTTTTTGTTCCGAATACAGAGAAGCGGAAGGATGACGTCCCACATAGGCTCTGGGATCCTCCTGAACGAGTCGAGAGCTAAGAGGCGCGAGCCTCTTAAGAACTCAGTACCAAAACAAACTTTTTTTATTATTTCTCAAAAACTGAATTAGATTCATCCATATTAATATATAAATGCGTAATGCGAAAGCGTGTCTGTCTATTTGTTACTTAATCACGATTAAACCACTGAACGGATCGTGATGAAATTTGGCAAGGATATAATTAAGATGCTCAGGATGAACATAGACAAAATTTTATTTTTTTAAATGCGTGAAAAGAAAGATAGAAAAAGATTTTGTCCTTAAATGAAATCGGGATAAAAAGACATATATTCGCTTACGCTGCCTAAACGGTTAGAGATATGTGACAACTATGAATGGCAGTATTGTTCACCTCCAAGAGTTCTACAAAAAAGTCCGCGCCAGCGTATGTCCATCTACAAAGGTTTTCCTACGTTATCGAAAATACGTTATAGAAAATAGGAGTGTTAAAATACCTCAATTTAAGAAAGAAAAAATCAATCATCGTCAAAAATTTAATATCTTCTCTGTTTTGTACATTTCATAAAGGCTAAAAACCTCTTTAAATCGTAAAATTTGGATGAATGGTTTAGATTTTATATGCATTTTACTGAAATAGTGCGGCCGCAATTGCGCCATTGTGTCTTTCCTCGCAAGCGAAAATTCGACCTTGGTGTAAAAAGTAAATAAATTCGAAGCAACGCCGGGTAATCCTAGGATTACATAAAATCCCATTCTTATAGTAGTTTTAAATTTTCAAATAAACAAACTAACTTACATTTTATTCGTAACATTTTTTAAATTCGTTTTTAATATGATAAAAACCCGTAAAAACAACTAAAATAATTTTCTTTATACCATTTGAAGATTATTCTCAAAAAATCAGACAAGGAAAAAGAAAGAAAAATTTTTGATTTGACGCATTGGAAAGTAATATTTCCACCAAGTCATCACAAGTAAAAATTGTTTGGGAACATTACGCAGCTCTTGTCTGTTGAAACTAGCTGTAAGTCTTTTAGGTAAGTAAGTTCTGGTAAGTAATTTCTAGTATGTAAGTCTTTTTGTACCAGACCTGCGTACAGGTAATCAATTAACCACTGTAGGATTTTACTTTGTGAAATTTTCTGGTTTAATAAATGAATAAATTACACAACGTATTTCCGATTTGCAATGAATATACTTAACGAGTCAATATGAACGGACATCTCACATCATTCTAAACGGATTGAGAAATAGTAGTGCGATTTTCACTGAATCGTGACACAAGGCTAATCATTATGACGTAAGAATTGATTCGTAGCTACTTTAGGTGCAGGAGTATTAACACATTTGTTTTGTTTTTGGAAAATATATATTTTTGCACTTCTTTATAGTATGCAAGACAAACACAAACATATAACAATCATTGAGTTTGAACGATGAACACCTTAAAAGCACCGCAAATTTTAATACATTTTCTAATATAATAAATGGGATTATCTAAAATATTAAACCTTGCCGCGTTTTGATGAGCGGTCCTCCGTCACATCGAGAATATTTTTTTGTCGGAGTGACAAAACAATTTGACTATTGATGGCGAAGGTCTACTATTCAACAGATGCTGCATGTTTGAATAAGATTTTTGTTGGTGTAAGTACACAGTTTCTTTTTAAAAAAAGCAATAAAACGGCCAATATCTCTGCAGCTAATAATTTACTATTTGTGCGTGTCAAAAATTAGTCCCTTGTCCCAACATACCTTGAAAACCTCTTTTGGATGTCTTAATCCGTGTAGGACATGGTTGAGGGGTTCGCTCTTATATCTTGAATATTTTGAGATTTCTTGAATATAATCTATCCCAAGTAAATAGTTCAGGAATTTTTTTGACTATTTTTACGTGCATTTCTGAACGAACAGTTCTATAACTCACGATAAATAAAGATAATGTATATAACATTTCCTGGATGCTAATTTTTTTTTCTGGATGCTAATGTCCCTTCTTACACTATTTGTATTTACGTAAAAAATTCATTATGTGTAGACATTACTATTCAAATTTTATGCCATGGAACTTACAAGCTCGTGAATTTATCACATATTAAGTATAATTAACATTCATTTACTCTCAACCCGCTTACATAAATTGAAGTAGTTTTGCCGACAGAATTAAATATTTTAAACGTTTAAAGTGCACATAAATTGATGTAATAAAATATGATGATATACATTTAAGCTTTTAAAATACACCTTATTGGCCATATAAGCAAAATATACTTAAATACTTGGATGAAATACATTTCTCTGATGAGAAAAGGTTTATTTTAAAAATACATTACTTCCCGAATATTTTAAATCTATGGAATAATTCTAAATTGTTGCTCAAACCAGTAATAGTCATTAAAATATTTTTTTTAGATTTCACTGGGCAATCTGATGAGCAGGAATGCACTAATAATGTTCACTAAATACGCACTTTAAAAGCAAGCGACATATGTATCTACTTATCTCGATGAAAGTGCACGTGTAAATTGGATTAATTGAATAATACCTGTGAGATTTTTTATGAAGCATAAACCATATTTAAATAATAAACATGTAAATTCTGTCTGACTCCAGTAGAAAAAGCTCTAAGATAGAAAAAGTCAGGAAAAAAGGTGCAAAACGTGCAGAGCCCTAGTTACGAGATATTTACGTGTTTGTTCGTGAAGTTCACTAGTTCACTATTGTCACCTACGTCAAGGGCACACACACCAATGACAGATCATGCTGCTGACAAAGCGAGTTTATACTACTTCCTTCGCAAATAACTTTTTGTAACAATTTGGTTTGCGTTACTCATAAAACATCATTTTATAATTGTAACGAAGAAAATAATTTAGCGGTTTAATTTATGTCAATGAATAAAACAAATAATTCTAACATTTTTAGGTACTCGATTGATTGGTTTGAAACACATAAGAGCGTGTAAAAAAAATGACGGCCGAGAGAAACCGTTTCGTGATTCACGTCTCACACCTTCGATAAAGTTAAATATCTCTCTCAAGTGTTGGGAGACATAAATAGAATGAGGTGAAGTTCATGCAACATATTCATGATTTAAATACAATCTATTTTTAAGTAAGTATTTCCTCCATAACAAGTAATGTATTTTATTACTTCTTAATGGTGATAACTGTTGCTCATCATGGTCCTTCTTCACCATCAATCATTAATAAAATCATTTCATAATGTAAATACGTCTTTAAAAATAATCATACAATAAAAATTTTCGACTTAATTTGTACAGACACGATTTTGTATCTCTCACAATTTTCTCATCGTTTTACTCCTCGATCTTATTCAGTCCTCATGTTCTTCCTGTATATTATTTTTATATTTTAAACTCCTTATTCTGTCATTTTGTGTAGGTACCATGCTTTATTTCTAGCATCTTTATTCCTTGGTTTTGTACCAGCTCCATATTTCTTTATATATTCCTTTTATATATTGTTCTCCCTTTTCTGTGGTTTCTTGAGATCTCCGTGCCTTGTTTCCGGCAGCTTGACCACTGCCCGCATTTTTGTCTGGCGTCAAATAAGGACCATTCTTCGTGTGAGTTTTGTGCAGCATTTGCTTTAAGATGGGAGTCGAAACGTAGTCAAAATTGTATAATATGCGATAATTAGTTCTACCCGTACTAATAAGGTTGTTCATAATTTCAATGTTTTATTAAAATTATTTCATTTAAACGGTTAGTGAATAATGTTTTGTTAAGTTGAAGTAAAAAATATGTGTAACTACATATAAGTAATAAATTAACTTTATTGTAAAAAAAAAACGTTTCAAACTACGAGTGAGCACGTGGTGGATAATAAACTAACTTACTCTCCGGAAGCAAGGAAGGGACTATCCCATGAATTCCGATCAAGGGCCCAAGGACTGTGGCGGATTTAATATTTATAAAAGAAATTACTTAATAAACACGTTCTGTTATCCATTTATTATTCCAAAATAAATTGTTTATATTCGTGTAGTAAAATGTTGAGATTATTAAAATAAAAGTATTAATGACATTCCCAACCACGGAAAATCGACCACTATCCGATGGAAATCCGGTGAAAAACCCGGGCCAGGGTGGGTCGATATTTAAATCAATTTCAGACATTTTAGTGACTTAATTCAAGTTATTCCCGTACCACCTTGAATAAACGTTCATACGTTTTACACTGTTATGAGTCCGCGCCCTTGTGAATCAGTAGCAGTATTTTACGCTTCGCATGTTGACGAAGCGGAGTCCCACGCTCGATCGAACAGAGACTCCACTGAGAAACCACTATTCGTTGACGGCTGCCGCGCACTCACTTGACGCGCAGAATTCATCCAACGTTTTTTTTAATCCTCGACAGAATACCCATCACGATCTATTTGGTCCTTTTCATCGCAGATATTCGCGTCATCTGACGTCCGTGAAGTTTGCGAAGCCACTCAACCAAAACAAAATACATAACCTACCTTACACCACCACTAAATTAAAGGAAGATTTGAATTTGTATGTTGGATTCACGTAAATCTTCAGCAACCGAAAACAAATGAGCAATGCCTATAGTTGGAGAAACTCCGAAGATTATTTCTCACGCATATTTGTACCAAAATATAGGTAGGTTATTTTTCGTGGTTTCCCAGTTGTATTACTGAGTCCGCGTTACGATTTATTGTTGGTCAGTCTACTTCTATGTCCTGTCCTTTGTTCATTTTACGCAAGAAATGTCATTGATTCGCTGTCGTTTTGTTTTAGGGGTGACAAATTTTCCATTAGCACTTTATTCTTGTAGTTAGATATAATGAATTAGTTTGAAGTATATCATACGGTTTTTGATGTTATTCTTTATTTTAAGGGATGACTATTCGAACGATTTTCAGGTTATATGTATTTTTACTATAATAAACACTTCCCCTACAATTACGGCATTGGAAATTATTATTTCTTTATTTATGTACAAATATGGAAATATACAAACAAAAGCCTTTACAATATATTCGAGATAAGTTTGCAGAGATAACATCATATGACTAATTTTAAGTCACCAACTTGGGAAAGTTTCAGACATTCATTTTTTTTAATTATCCGTATATTGCATTTCACAAATATTCTCAATAGATGTACATAGGGATTTAAGAAAGATTATTCGAGAGAAAATTCAAATTCTTACTCAAGTGAAGTCGCCCAAACTCATCAAGAAATATGGTGTTAAGTAGTTGCGAAAAGAAAACTAATAAATTGCACAATGAGTGAGGCAAGTGGGTCATTCATTTTGCGCATCAGATTCGAGGCGAAGACGAAAGTATTAAAGCGCAGGATGAGATGTCCTTCTCTCTCTTGAAGCGCAAACAGTTTTCCATCACGTGTGTGAGAAAAGTTTCAAAACTTTCCCAAGTCGATGTTGACGGAAGAAAAGGAACTTCCTTCCTCCGAGAGGTAAAAAGTGTGATAACATCCTACTATAGAAACATTCTGTTTACTTTATAAAAGAACTATAATCAAAATTACATTATGAATATGTAGGAACACATTCCTACATATACAGAGAAATACATACCTCAATACGTATGATGAACTCCCTCATGTAATCGACACACGAAAGTTACATGATAGCCATGTTGTTTACTGGTTACCAAGACGATATCACTCTTTGCACAAGAGATTCTCAACTTACGACGCCAAAGAATCCTAACATTGTAAACATTAGAAGATTCCATGCAACAAAGAGACGCCTCAATTGCGATTCCATGCAGCAGAGAGACGCCTCAATTACTTTTCGAAATGCTTCAAAATCCTCGAGAAACTTCCGTAATACTCGAGAATATTCGAGAACTCAGCCCAGTTTGTTCAGAAATTTCTAGAGAATCTCAATAGACGAACCTCGACATAGTGTTAGGTCGCCCCTCACCGTCGACTGTTATTGTTTTGCTTATAGTGACAGCCAGCGAGGGGCTCATTATGCTGACAATTCTCCTCGAGGTCACATCGCCGTCCGATAACCTCAAACAAGAACCCCTGCTCATTACGCTGAGAATCCTTGAGGAGTTCACATCGCTACCCGATAACCTCTAACAAGAAGCCCAGCTCCGCAGGAATAATTCTAAGTTGGAATTTGTGACAGAGTGATTTCACACGTCGAGTGCCGGACAAATTCTATCTCCAAGAATCAGTGACTGAATTATTTTCAAGGCTCAGGAATAATTCTAAGTTGGAATCTGTGACAGAGTTATTTCACACACCGAGTTCCGGACAAATTCTATCTCCAAGAACCAACATACAAGCTCAGAAATATCCTAAGTTCAAAACGGTGACTGAATAATTTCAACCGCCAAGACGCGTCGGAGAAGCGTCATCACGAAACGCTCTCGCGCGGTTAACCCTAGAACCCTCTCCAAGACACGAAGATACGGCGCGCCATCCTGTGAGAACGAAGATAACTTCGATCAGAGGCGCCGTCACGCACCAGAATATCGCACTCCGTCGACTAGCTACAACTGGACATCACCAGCGGTGCCATCTAGCGACGAAGAAGGAGACCTCTTTACCTTCGACCACCGACTTACCTGAAGTCGTGAGTCAAACGAACGAGGCACAATTTCAAACTGAGCTTTCAACGCCTGTCGTTCGTCGTCTGGTGTTGTTTATTGTTTTCATTACGACGACTTGCTTACATAATAAACCTTGTTCTATTCAAACCTCTGAATATTTATTTTGGAGAAAGAGAGATCTTATTGCGAAGCGAGCCTACGTGCTGAGACCTGCGAAGCAACAAAAAATCTTCCCCGACAAAATAATAAGCTGGTGACCCGCGACGTCATTTGAATAACGCAAATTTCTGATTAAAAAATAAGCTAGTGACTCCCTTCGTTTTTTGATCACGCTCTGATTTCTGATCTAACTTTGCTAAACACTAGCACAAAATAAATAATCTTCTGATTCAATATAATCAGTTTTCTAACGGTGACCCCATCTTAACGTAATAAGCTTAGCCATAATTCACTCACTAAACGTGCAAATCGAATTGTGCAGCCCAAGTCGTGATTTGGCGAAAAATTTTGCTCCATTGGAATAGAATTCCTAGTCAACAATGTTTTCGCGCTCACTTAGTACATATATTACATGTCTTGTTTTTTAATCAATGTTAATGTAATTCTTATTTTCAGTTAATTTTTATTGTGTAACATAGTTTTGCTTCGCTTTGTAGTTTGTTACTAGATATTTTCAATTCAGACAAGTCAATTTGATACAATTTCACTATGTCTTATGAAAACGTACAGTCTCTCACTACTTTTTCGCGGTTATCGGGTAGCGATGTGAACTCCTCAAGGATTCTCAGCGTAATGAGCAGGGGTTCTTGTTTGGGGTTATCGGACGGCGATGTGACCTCGAGGAGAATTGTCAGCATAATGAGCCCCTCGCTGGCCGTCGCTATAAGCAAAACAATAACAGTCGACGGTGAGGGGCGACCTAACACTATGTCGAGGTTCGTCTATTGAGATTCTCTAGAAATTTCTGAACAAACTGGGCTGAGTTCTCGAATATTCTCGAGTATTACGGAAGTTTCTCGAGGATTTTGAAGCATTTCGAAAAATAATTGAGGCGTCTCTCTGCTGCATGGAATCGCAATTGAGGCGTTTCTTTGTTGCATGGAATCTTCTAATGTTTACAATGTTAGGATTCTTTGGCGTCGTAAGTTGAGAATCTCTTGTGCAAAGAGTGACATTGTCTTGGGAATCAGTAAACAACATGGTTATCATGTAACTTTCGTGTGTCGATTACATGAGGGAGTTCATCATACGTATTGAGGTATATATTTCTCTGTATATGTAGGAATGTGTTCCTACAAATATAATGAACTCACCAGTATCCTTTCATTGCTAGATTTTTAGAAATTTTCCGATTTTAAATTATATATTATCTCGCATATCAATTTCTTCTTTGCCGTACAATTTATTTGTTATAAAGGAGAACACCAAATTTATTAAAATATTTTCATGGTGTGTTTCAACAAACAAATTTACATGCATAATGAACTAAATCTGTATTAGAAAGCCTGTAGTTTGTATATTAACGTGTAGTATTCACACTTTTCTTACTTAGGTTTTTCTCTTAATCTCATTACATTTAAATCAAAAATTTTAAGCCTGGGGTACATTTAAATCAAAAATTTTAAGTAAAAAAATTTATCGAACACGGTTTGGAACTATCGTTTTTGCTCAAAAAGTACGAGAAGGAAGCGAATTTTCCGATCCACTAAGTAACGTACAATTAGAAGTTTCTGTTCATTAATAAATGTAGATATTTATTGAATTGAAAATTAAATAAGAACAATTGTCAGAAAGACCAACTATTGTTTCCCTTTCCTGACAACGGTGCAAAGGACACTATCCTGAGAGCTGAGAAGAAAAAAATGAGATGAACATCATTTACAATCAAAACTAGAACAGTATTATCTCGTACAAATGGTAAAAAATGGGAGGGGGAATCTTACTCATCATTCCTGTCCGGAAAGACTTCATTCATCAGTGAATATTTAACAGTATTGTAAATAAAAATTCTGAAATGCGATCAATGAATTTTTCATCATACAAATACACGATAGTTGAAATAGGTACTGGATTCACAAAAACGGACGGGGAGCGCAGTAGATAAGGTACGGGGATATCCATGTTTTATGAGAATCCATCACCGCTATTACGTCAGCGTATGTAGTGATTTATCGTAGAATTGTTCTCTGACACATCTTTCATGAAACCTCTGAGTGCGATGCGATGCATCTCAGCGTGTGTGGCCTAATAAAGACAGAAAGAGCATGAATTGGTGTGAAATGTAATTTTCTTCTGGATACTATTCCAAACTATTCGAATCCCTGGATACTAAGGTATCTCTGACCAATCCTAAGTTATTGAATACTATCTCATTTCCTTTGTCTCGGATTATAGTATTTGCACTTTTTTCAACACTAGTTTTAAAGTATTTTATTGGCTCCAAAAATGTATAACTTCTTTTTTTTCTTCGTATGTATGAAAACGTCAAAGTCCCTAGAAGAAAAATAAATTATTACTCGCCGTGTAAACTATCTTCGCAGTTTGATGTTTTAGTAATGCGTGTTATGTTTGCAATGTTCTTTGGTCTCGCTGATGAGTAAGAACCATATGCACAATACACGAATATTAATGTTACATCGCGTTAACATTCTCACAAAATTAAGCAACCGTAAAGGAAATTTTCAAACTTCCAGCAAAAAATCATTTACCACAACGAAGAATCATTTACCACCACGACTGCGAAAAACATGAATAGAAACATGAATTTGTAAATATGAATAGAAAGTAGCTCGTATGTTGCTAGAAAATATAGAACTGAAATAAACAAGAAAAATTGATGACGTAGTGTTTGTAATATGAATATGGGAAATACTTGAATATATAAAATATTAGTAAATGAAAGCGAGAACATTTCGCAATAAAAATATCACAAACGATTTATTACAGTCATTTGAATAAGAGCTGTCTTTCATGAATGACATTCAGAATAAATACATAAATAATGAGACACAAATAGATTCAAGGCGAAGTGTTTGTCATATGAATAATATCCTGAAAATCACCATCACCAAAACACTATCATTCACTCATGACATCTTATTCATGTTATTCAAATCACTCTACTCCATTGCACAAGGAAAATTTCGATTGTGAAACAATATTGATTTTCTGCGCATTTTCTACTCTACAAACAACATAAGAAAATTTACCAAGTAACTTTATGATATTCATTTGCCTCCAAAATAAAGTGATTTGCCTGAAATTTATTTAAAATATTTTTAATTTAATCATCTTACGAAAGTAAAATAATGTTCTATTCACGTTATATTCACAATTTCTATTTACTGTTCTGTGAAGTACTGGGATAATGTTGGAAAAATCAATAACATAGAAAAGTTAGTTCTTACGTTGTGAGAGAACAAAATTATATAAATACATTTAACTCGTTCTATTGAAACTTAAAAAATGACATAGAATATATATTATTCTCGTAGTAATATCAAAATAAATAATATCAAAATTTCCGAAAAGGAATTCTCCGTGGTAACAGTCCTGAGAATACCTTTTGTGTTTCAGGGACCTCCAAACTCACCGTTTTAAATTCTTGGGACCTCTTACTCATTTTTTAAAAATATTCATACATATTTATTTAAAGAAGTTATGAGTACGTTTTCTGTTATGTTCAAGTGGATCTTGTTCACCTCCTGGTTGAACTTCAATTACATCGGAGGAATTTTTTAAATTTCTTTTTCGTTTACTGACTCTCAAATATGATTCAAGGAATGAAAACGTACGTTTCCGCGGCCAGAATCGATATATACAGGGGAAACAAGTACATATGGTTCGAAGAAATTTAACCCTGAAGTGTCACGCGGATGACAAAAGTAATTTTTTTTTCTGAATGTTGTCATGGCAACGAAGCATGCGTTCAGTTAGTAAACTTTCACTTCAATGGTGGTCTTGCCTCTATCCCGCGCGACTTTTTCAACGATATGAATGTTGAATGTCTCGTGTCATCCACTCGACTTCTTCTGTACGTACTTTAATATGGTTGCAAATTGTATTTTATGAAACACTTAAGTATACAAATTGAGTTTATAGAGAGAAAGCAGTTTATAGGTGGTCATATAGAAAACGTATTAAGAAATATTCGTTGATTGTGCTACTTTCAAAATGGACGACACGCGACCTTGGAGGTTCTATTGGGGAGAGAGCAAATCCGTAAGTACTTTTGGTTGTAAATTATTAACGAACAATTTATGTATTAACAATTCAGTTGGAGATATTTTGAAAATTCTTATTAATTCAACAATGTTAGAAAACGTTGATGATCACATTAATTCCTACTTTTCAAGTGAATGACGAGAGTACTCCGCGTGACCTCTCACTGTGGATTCGTGGGTGCGATGACTGCAGGGCTAAGAATAAAATATTTATGTCATAGCAATCGAGTTTCTTCAGCACAAGATAAAATATTACTATTGATGTCCGGATATTTCTGCGAACCACCAAGATATTTCTGCGTCCAGATAGTTCTTCCTCGTGGACCAATAGCGACAGGTTGACGACCGCAGCTCTACGGTATAAGTTTGTATATTATTTGAAAGAACCTTTCTCAAACCTTTCTTTGGAACTTAAAACGGGATAAGTTAAGTTATATTATTTAAAGTTAACTGAGAACCATCGTTTCATCTGTTTTACAATTAAAAGCATAGCCCTTAGGTATCTATATGTATATCGAGTTATGAGGATATTATATTTACTGTCATTGAAGTATCTAACACAAATATCCATCCCTCTAGATCAAGAAACCTCGACAAACGTACAGTACCACGACCTCTCCCTGAAGCCTGTAAAAAGTTGTATTTATTTAGCTCCGCAGTACTAGAACAGTATAAAACCCCATGAATCAGTCATTAAGTCTATCAAACCTTTCACAAAATATGGAAAAGACGTTTTGAAGGAAATCAAAGATGTTGAAAATTCATTAAATTAAAAGCCTTGGTTTGTGGGATTTTTCACGTGTTAATTCAGAATATTTAATTTGCTAATATTTTTATTGTGTCCGTCTGAACTACTCTTGATTTTTTTTATGTTGAGTTAACCCCATAATTATAAACTGGGGCACCTACTATTTCTATATTGCAAGCAGAATTAGCGTTGAAGTGTTTACGCATTTTATTTATATTTTCTTTATATATTCCTTAATAGGCGTGAAACGTTCCTGAACGGTAACATTTCTTTATCGTAGATACTTTTCACTCTCCCTATCATTTCATTCTACGTTTACCTGAACTTCGCAAATATGGACAGTTTTCAATTGCAGATACATTTTAAGGTCATATATACGAAAATTTTAACGGCGTGTATAACTATATATGTAGCATAAGGATTGACAAATATGTTTGTATCGAAATTCATGACAGAGGTTCACATATTAGATAAATTACTATTCTATTCTATAATATGAAAAAATAGTGTTGTTTCAAGAATCTTCCAGTAAAGCAAATATTTCATCCACAGAAGAGGATTTAAGGAAGTATTAGCGTGGGTAAAATTAAAACACTAAAATATCTTAAATCAGGTAAAATAAACAGAGTAACATGTACTTATCGTGATTTCAACTTGAAAAACATACCTCAGTCGCCATTTGAATGCGAGAATTCAAATAGTAATTGGTGTAATACATTACGTTTTATGGAGGAAGTACTTATTTTCAAAAAAAGGACACAACTTTTAAATCACAAAAGTAATGAAAGTTTACTTTGATTTGTAGTAAATTTTCCGGTGTAGTTTTTACATTACTTTATCTATAGGTCATTGGACATTTGAGAAAGATATTTTACTTTTGCTGCAATAAGATGCATTAATAACGAAATCGTTGCGATCGACCGTCAAGTTTTTACATGCTCGAACGCATTTTAAACGCGACAAGCTATTCTATTAATTGACAGACAAAAATTAAATCATGTTTTTTCTTCATAATTATTCACGTTATTGTGTTTTAAAATAATTAGCATAAAAATAAAGAAAACAATTATACGTCCCTTGTCTCGCCATACGTCTACTGTGCATCTCCCTTTCAGACGGCCACAACACCGTCATCGACATCATCGTCTCTCGCTCTCACATTTACGACACCAGACGTGTCCAGCTCGCAACCACACTCCGTTGCACCGCGAAGAGATAAAACGGTGCTTAGGGCCTCACGGAAACGGGCATTTCGCCACGCGGAAAAAATTTGTAGGTAGGTAGGTAGGTTTACTGATCCAGAGTTAAACCGACTTTTCTCGTCCTCTTAAAATATTTCTAATTGCGGAATCGCGCTGAGAATTATACAAATGTTTTTGAAATGTCTGATGTGTACAAGCGAATGAGATTGGAGTGAAATGTTTTATTTTCTTGGGATGGAAAAGAAATTTTGAATGCAGCTTAAAATGTAAGAGTGCAGTGCTACCAGTCAAATGTAAAGTGACATCCGTATATGAAGTAAAAATTATTTTATATAGTATTTTTAAAAGGGTACTTAAAGAGTTCACGTACGTTTTAAGAATAAAATACGAGCATTTTAACCGGATATATAGTGGTAGTATTTTAAAGATAATATATCAAACAGTACTTCATGTACAATATTTCGTAATAATGCTTATAATCCAATATTTCATAAAAGATAAAAAAATAAACCAAATATAATGTATTACTCAAAAGTCAAATAATGATATTTATTATTATAATCATAATAATAGAATGAATAAATAGGAAAAATATTACACTTCATAGAAATAATTTACAAAAGCTAAGACACGCATCTTCCTTAATTTTTTAAAATTTAATGTCACGTTTACATAGAAAGACATTACATCACATTTAACTCACTCAGTTATAAACCATTATTTTTATCGATATTATTCCCCATTGGATTGAAGAAGAGCATTGTATCAAACTTTAAATCTAGTTCTTTTAAATCCAAAATCATTTTTTCTCGTTCTTCTGCTGTGTATTACTTTACTGATTGTGAAAGAAATATTGATCAACATTTGATTTGTTCATTCATTCATCCATTCACTAGCGGGGCCAATCACTCAAGTTTCGGCGTAACATTTCTATTAGTTACTGTATTTATTTTATCATATTCATCACTATAACAAAACGACAAGCATCACAATTTTGATACACACTTTAAAAGTACTCGATATACCCACTGTATTAAAGTGAGTTAAAGATGTGTGTAATATTTTTTAAACATTGTAATATTTATCATGCTTTGATAATGTTGCTAAAGCTCCACAATTACCAAGTATTTATAATAATGTTATTTAAACGTTTAAGACAGAGTGTTCTCATGTCAGTTATAGATGGCAGCACTCTTCACGTGAACCGTTCAAGTTAACTGCAGTCAGCTGCGAATGATCTGGCAGCGTGTTCACGCGAGCGTTGCAGTTATTAGGGACTTTTGCATAACGTACCTGCGAGGTATCGTATACTCTAACCACATGCAGGTTACTTCTGCGCATGTTCAGAAGTTAATGGTACACTAACGCTCCTAGCGTACGTTACAACGCCTCTGTTGGCGTATGATGTTAGTGGTACGCTAGTGAGAGAGGTTCTGATCTGGATTTGAGGTTATGTTGATATCTGAGAGGGTATGTGGGAGATTTTTTGGTGTATGCCGTATGAGTCCGTTCTGGTGTAAATTCTGTTACGTACAGTTTAATTGTGTGCGTCAGTATAGAAGTTCTTTGTTTGGGTTAACAATTTTTATTATGATTTGACTTGAAGGTACACTATGCAAAATACATCGTTTGCACCATGTACGTTAGGCGTTTAGCGTCATCAGTACTTGTACATTTTGCAAAACATGTCAACCATGTTCATTATGCAAAAACTCTCTCTTATAATGCAGTAGTAAGCACTTTATTTTGTTACACATTTTAGGACCTTTAATGCTCTTGAAGTGTAATAAAAATGAACTCACCCTCAAGTCATTGATGCAAAGGTGAGCGCATACGTAATTTTATCGCAAATAACGACACACAGTAGTCAATGTGAGATACCCACGCTTGGATCCTGAATGGGACGAAGATCCAATGAGCGTCTGTTGAAGCCCAACAAGTTTAATAGGATTAAAAGTTGATTGAATAAAATAAAAAACTAATGAACAATGAAATATAATATGAAAATCAAGTTAAAGTTAGTTTCATGGAAAATTTATGTAATATGTGTTTAATAAATCAATGATGTATTAATAATGTCAAAAAGAATTGTTTATTGAAGATGAATTCTAGATTTAAAATTTAAAAATCACAAAAAATTACACTCGGATGTCGGACGTGCTAGTATCTACAAATCTTCTGGAATCAACATTGTTTATCGAAATCATAAAATAAAGACATTTATCATAGTTGGAAAAAATCAATTTTGCAAATCAACTTTTATTGGCCTATGATGCTATAGCATTTTATTTATTTATTTGTTTGTTTTCAATTTATTTAATAAAATTAACTCACTTCCCTCGGACGGGTTTCACCCTCGACCTATCGTTGGGACTTTCACCCAAGAAAGTTCGGTGGTGGGTTTCAACCTCAACCGCTAGGTATTTCAGTCTCCCAGGCACTGACAACAATGTGTCGTTATTATTCGCAATCGAATGTATCTTATGAGACAGAGGAACACACTAGGTTATTTACTATATATCAAGAGGTATAATTCACCAGTTACAAATTGGTTTTTCTACGTAAATGGGGAAATAAATGTCCAAAACGCCTATCCTGTTAGGTTAATTTTTTTCAATATCTTCATCTTTTGCTAGTGCTAATAAAATAGGTCATTTAATAATATCAGACTCAATAAGCCTGACACATATAATAATTCATTTACGTCTATTTCCTCACTCCTTTGTCATTTCATGTTCCACTCCTTTGTCAAGGTAAAGTTGGTCTTACCGGACCGGTTGATGTGGTGGCGACGCGTGTGTTCCCGCCGAAAACCATGTAATCTATTTTATTGTTAAAAAATGAGGTGCATGCCGTTTTTTTATATTATTTGTTTCACTCAACTGTTTACATTGATATATAGAGACTGACATCAATGTGGCTGAGTACAATCGGCTGAAATCTTGTTAATTTTGGATTTTTTATAGTAATATATTTTTTTGTAAATCTTAATAAGTATGTACTAAAAATATATTATATACCTTACATATAATGTCAAATACTGAATTATGAGGACTGATGCATCACATTCATAATTCATAAATATAATACACGATGATGTATGTTCAAATGTCTTCAGCTAGTCGGTAAAAGAAAAATTAAAGGATAACAATTTTAAATAACTTAATGGGTTGTAAGACTGACAGGAAATAACTTGTTCCCTTTTTTAATTACCTGGCACACACAAATGTTTATAATGATGTACATATATTTTTTTTATTGAGGCTTTACGGCTCGCTGACATCGAGGTCATTAGAGCCTTACTTCAAATATTCTATACGTGTGTTTTCTACATCAAACTATTTATCTAATCTCACGAACTTCATCAGGTTTGGTCCTCAAAAAGGAAAAATCAAATCGACACGTTTTTATAACATGTCTTCTCATTCCACGTCATCTCTATCTCGTTACTGTTTCTTCCACAACCCCTTCCAAAAGTTTGTAGCCCTCATCCCGCCAAAGACCGGCATCTGTCTTCCAAAGAAGTAATGAGTAGCGACTCGTTCGAGCGTCGTGTCTCGTTCGAGCTCAGAATGCGGGAAGAGGATGTGTGGAAAATGAGTTAAGCTCCAAATATGCGTGTCCTTTTTATTGTTTTCCCTCCACTTTTTTAAAATATCTTGCGTCATGTAAAAACTTGATAAATAGGTGTTTTTCAAAGTCCTCCAACATAAAAGAATTCTCAAGTTTTAATGAAAAAAAAAAAATTCCATCCTTAGATAAATTAGCCTCCGGGACACGCGTATATAGGAAATGGTCGTCAATCATATGTTCTCCCTTAGGAAAGTTATAACGAGCAGATAAACGAGATTTACAATTTTCATTGCTTGTTCTTAAAGTTACTAACATTTCCTGTCTTCAATTTTGTAATACTCGATTTCATTCATACGACGAAAAATATTTCACCCTACATTATTTTCTCGATGTCAATAAACAAATTGAGATACATGTTAAACGATTTGGATCACTTTTAACCATCTTGCTTTCAGTTTCAAACCAATAAGTTGCGTAGTTGCTTAGTACGCCAACAATAAGATACAACTACAATTTCTAACTACGTTAACATAGAGTTGTCATTTATATTTTAACAAGGGTTAACTAGTTATTTTTAATTCTCATAATACATTCATATCCACACTTATGTCTTCACATGTCACATCCTTATTTTCTCCACCGATCAAATGTAAATATTGTGACCCAACTGAAGTAGGGTACAACTTATTTTTCCTTGAAAGGAAATACCTTACAACACACTTCTACAATTTATCATACAAAAGCACGTATAGGATTAAAAATACCTTAATTCGACAACTTGATGAATACGCGTGTTTTCGAAGTACCATTGTTATGTTTCCTCGTCTTGAAGAACATTTGCTTCTGTAAAGTCACTTAAGTCACTTAAGGAAGGAGCGTTATACTCGGTGGAAGATATGTGCATCCGGAAAACCCTTGTTCACTTATCATTAACATAATTGAGAATCCACACAAAATGTACGTTGATAACGCAATTACGATAAATCTCAAGTATTGTTGTTTTACAAAAAAAAAAGAGAGAGTGAGAATTAATTTAAAATGCAGATGGATAATGGTACATAACAAAAACTACTTTTTAAACATCGAATAATATAATACACCGCTCATATTCTGCTTTTTCCTAATTGCAAATCGTTCACTACCTACGCATCCGACGATTTTGTATGAAAAGGACTTTTAATATTTTCGACATCTGCATTTGTTTCGAAAAGAGGAGAAACGAAGAGAAGAAAATTGAAATAAAACGCTTGAGCTACAAAAAAAGGAAAGCGTGCAGCAACGTTACGGGACAAAATAAATTGATCAATGTCCCTTTTGAAGGAAAAAATTCTAGAAACACAACTAAAATAAAATTTACAAGAGTAAAATATAATTGGTTACGATTGTGAGGTCTTCAGCAGTTAAGTATCAATTTTTGACGTGAAAACAATAAATAACAAGGTTATTTTAAAAGGTAATATTTATTAAACAATGAGGTCGTACTTTAGATGCGAACTGTTCAAAAATTAAAGATTAAAGCTAATTCATTGATTCAATTTTTAGTAATCTCTCTCGCTTTAACAGTGTTTTAACGAATCAGTAAGTACACATTACTTGTGTCTTTCCATGAGCCACACCAGGTAGACGGAAATTGTAAAGGGAAAGAAACGGAAAGTGTCATAAAACAATAAAAAGAAGTTAAAAATAGGGGTGAGAAGAGAAAATGATAGTGACTGCTTAGTACTCGTTCAACTGGATTATCGATCGGAGTAAAGACGAAGGACAGATGTTCCACTTCAACTAGAAGGCCTTCCTTTGAATCTCTCCTCTTTATGCTCACGAAATTGCGTTCTGAATTTAATGAAATACCCTAACAACAATATTCGGATTATGCAAATATTTGTTCCATGTACCCTACACGAGGAGAAGATATGTGATAACTTTCGGTAAGGTGAAAATGGCGACGAGCCAGGAATCGCACTTGTTAAAAAGAATTATGTAACTCATAAGGAGGTACAACAAATATTAGTAGGTAAAATTTTCCATCCTACGATAACTAGGTACATTAGTTAGTACGATTTTCAACCCGCTTCTGTCTTAGAGTCCTTGATCAGAAATGGTGGGTTGCTTGCTTCAGGAGAGTAAATTAGTTTATTGTACTCCACGTCCTCATATCAAAAATGCCGTTACAAATTGCATAATTTATTTATTTATAATAAAAACCGTAACATCTAGATTTGAAATTTTATATCGAATTTCACAAATAATAAATATTTATTGCAAATCGTATCATTCAATTTTCATAGTTTTTTAACAGTTCTGATTTGTGTTTTAAATATGTTATTTTAAATATGTTGAACATGTACCGACAGCATCTTCTAAATAGAGTTTTTAGTTTGATGTCCATAGAAATGTTTTGGTTTCTCGTTGATTTTTCATTTATTGAGCTTGACGTTTATTATAGTCTCCTCTCTATTACTACGCTGCGCGAGCTCTGTCGACCGAAGAATATTAGTCATAATTAGACCCTCAACGCAAATTACATACAAATAAAGTAACTGTAGTAGAAGTTTTAATTAGATATCCTCTACTGGCGTATTACCACAAACCCCAAATTATCTGTTGTAAACTACTTTAGGGTTGCGGGTGTTGGGAGTTAAGTGGGGTTAAGGTTAGTGGAAATAACCATGTTTATAAGGCGTCACGCGGTGATGAAAATGTTCAAAGGTTGATTTTATTAACTACTATTCTCCCTTCGGCCTTAGAATTGCATTCCTTTCACAGGAAATTGCCATGTTTGCAATTGACACATCCTCATTAATGAACCTATTTTATCCGATACTATTTTCACAATATGGCCGCATTAAACTCGTATTAGTTTAAATTTTGACGGGAAAACATTTAATAAAATAAATGACGTGAAAAATAGAGCTTTCTTATTGCTTGGTTTTCAATTAATTATAAAAAAAGTTAAATATAAATATTAACTTCAGGAGTAATTAAAATATTAACACGTTGTCACACCAAAACTACTGGCTGGAAATTATTGTAATAAATCGGCAAGCACTTCACTTTATGAATACTTCGTATAATCGAAATATAACACTAATTGTTTCATCGCGTGACTTAATTAAAAAACTATTTATTAAAAATATGCACTATCAAAATTTTATTTATACCCTGCACACAACGCCACGTCAAAAATAGGAAATCATCCCGAGTTTGCGCCAGAAGAAAGAACTGGATTGCAAATAACAACCACTCCTCTTTGCTGATTCCTCGGAGATACCCACGGTTGGAACCTGAATGTGGTGAATCCCAAAGAGAATCTGGGGTAAAAATTCGATTAAATGAAATAAAATGAGTAGCAAATGAATAAAATAAATATCTCCAAGATGTAATAAAAATTGTTTCGCCAAAATTTTTGTGACGACTACAATAAATAATGTTGTTTTTTATTTTAGTTTTATTGATTTAGAAAAATTTTCTATGAAGACGTTTTCTTGATTTATCATAAAGAGTAAATAAAAATTGGCACTCTAATGACAAGATGTGGGTTCCGCTAGTTCTAATTACACAAAATAAGACAATACTCACTAAGTAGTACGTGTCACGTGAACAGTCAATAACGAAAAAAAGTTTGATAATACCTAGACATACACTGGAACAAGGAAAACAAAGACATAAAGCGTTGGCTGTAGTAGTAGTGGTTCTGAGTCAAGTTGACCTGACAAGTGAAATGTGGCAACGCTGCAAAAAGTCCTCTGCACACAGGACGAGATTTCTTCCTCAACGATCCTCAGTCCTAAAGCAGTTTCAAACGTAAAAAAATACATCGACACTTATTTACACTACTGAAACTACACACTAACTACACTAACGAAACGTGCACTGTACATAAGACAGTGTCTTGTGATTTCCGAGTTCAAACACTTGCGTATTACGGTTTGCGTGAGGACAGAATAGGTGCTTTAAGCGGGCAAGTATGCACAGCGTCGCACCGTTTACAATGCTTTAGCGTGGCAACTCAAGTACCACATTTCGTTTAGACATTTTCATTCTTCGCTGAACATTACTAACCTCCAGAATAGTTCTAGGACAATAACCGGAGTGACAGATGAAACAAGACTTCTGTGTGAGAAATATTTTCGCGGAATCGACAGAAGCTACCTTCCGCTAGAGAAGGGATTGTGAGGGAGAGCGTTGGAATAACGAGAGGCTACATTGCAGGTACTCTAGTTATAAAACACAAGAAATGAGTACAGAAAAGTGCGCTATAGATCGTCATTTTTCGAGGATTGTAATTTAACTATTGGGAATGTTCAGTAATAGTTAATTAGCAAGTTGAGCATTAATTTATGTAAGGTACAGCATTTTAACAAATTTACTTTCTAGTAGAAACATTGCTTGGAAATTGTAATGAAATTTGATAAATTAATCAAAATTACGGTTCTGTTGCGAAGGAAAATAACTGTGACTACAATATTTTTTAATACGCTTATTTTACAATTATTTTAATACACGGCATTGTATGACGATCATGCTTTTACCCACTCTGCTCGGCATCCGTGGTTGGTGAACCCACAATCAAAAGCGGTGGGACGATAGGCCCATCGGTCCAAAGCCTTCCCCCCCCCCGAAAGGAATTTGACTTGATCAAATGACAATGGGAATCTACAACCTTGTTCCTAGTTAACATCACCAGGATTTACATTACTTGTCACCAGTGGCGGATCCGGACCGAAATCAAGGGAGCGGCTAAATTTTATAAATATTATTATAAATATTGTAAATAATATTATAAATATTATTGCGATTTTGAGTTTTAATTTAATATATCAATTCATCAAATAGATCATTGAAAATTCATTAAATAGTGAAAAAATTTATTGATTGTTTGAAATGGCAAATAAATATTAAAGGATAAAGATACATTTTATCAGTTTCATTATTAAATGTTGAAAGTTCAGGTCCAACCGGGGGAGGGGGGGCTATAACCCCTTTAATCCCCTTCTTAGATCCGCCACAGCGTGTCACAAGTTATCCTTCTATTGCACTTCGTCCCAATGTTAAAGGATTTTTATATGTAACGCAATGTTATTCTATGCTGAAGCGCGTTACAGAAACACGCAAATGCGAGTACAAGACTGAAAACGAAGTAAATACCTACGCTGTCATAAATGTATTTTATACCCCGCTATTAATAAAACGGATGATTCCTCGAAGGATAAACTGTCGGTAGTGGGAGGGGTGGGGGAGCAAAGTTGATATAATGATTGAATTAGTAAATTAAAATTTGTGTGAAAAGTTTCGCCCCTCCCCCAGATTACTAGAGAATCCGGCCCTACCCACTCTTCACAGTATATACATCGATGTCTGTACCTTCTTCATATCCGCAATAGACATTGCCCCGCTTCCAGAATTACATTTGCCTTCTATATATGGCCTATACTTCTTTCACTTACCTTTACACATGGCCTTCTCCACGTTGCAGTGATGAGCTGAGCTCCTATACAAAGAAAAATGAGTTTAACAAACTGTCTGTGGCATCGACATCAATATATGCACGTAACGAACTGATTTAAAAACTTAGTGAGGATTGCTGCTAGAGCAGGGAAAAGTATGGTAAGTATTGATGGAACATAAGAGGAGGAGAAGTATAACTTAATTGCTTGATAGATGAGAAACGTAAAAACATTCCATTGCTGACGATGAAGCTTACTGATGAGGTCACTAGACATAAGTAGTGTATATGATGACTAATAAGTAGACACGTGGCTTAGCTTCCGCCTTGTAACACCATTGGTGGCGGTCGTTTAAATCATGGTTGATCCAGTTAGACATTGCAGTGGTAGATGTGAATTCTCGGCATGTTTCTTGGTATGTTTACTTTCATTCCACCACAAATTTGGATGACATCATCTCAGACTGCGGTCGAGCTCAACGAGGAATGTCCAAGCAGTGCCGCCTGACAGTGCGTCTCGAGAGACACACTACCAAACTCCTAAATCAGAAGCAATTTTGACACGATTTCATCAATAGGTAGATAGAACCCAGCTTCGACGGATACGTGTAGACGCAGATGATTCAACAGCAATAATAATAATAATAATAATAAACTTTATTGTCAAAAAGTCGTTACAAACTACGTATGACCATGTGGAAGAAATTAATATACTCTCCGGAAGCAAGCAAGGGACCATCCCATCAGTTCCGATCAAGGACCCTAAGGCAGAGGCGGATTTAACATTTCAACATACTCCTAACGATAAAAACGTTACAGTATTAACTTGATATCAACACTTTTCGGCACGTGTTACAGTATTAACTTGATACCAATAAATATTGTATTAATAAAACACAAAGAAGTCATTTCACAAGTACGTATTACTATCAAACTATAAATCATTGGAAAGTGTTGTAGATCAATCGTAACTATTATATAACATTAAATTCGCGAATAATTATTGTTGAGATAAAATATATATCATTGCATGTTACAAAATAATACTTTTTATTGGTTAGATCAATAATGCATTGAATTGCTAGTAAGATTCACGCTATTCAATAACGCAATAGTTGTTCGTTGTTAGAGCATGGATAAATGACTAAAAATGAACAATTATAAAGGTATAATACTTATTTCACATTTTCTCCCTGCTCTTAGTTTCCTCGCAGCTTTGTGCAGATGCCAGCTGAAGTCACCGCTCAGCTGTCTGCAGTCAGGACATTTGGGTCAATTGACGCACTAGCAGCGTTCTCTATCACAGAAACTAGGAACTTAATCTTTTCAACTATTTGTGACGGGAGCAGAACCCTTTCCTCGCCCGGTTTCCGAGGGAAATTAATCAGAATATAAATAATATCTTTGCGAAGAGGTGACTCTGACTGTTCGTTCCAAAGGTGTTTTGCTACCTCGAAAAAGTTATCTTGTTTGTTATTCGAAACACCCAGAGTAAAGTACTAAATGCATGGTCCATGTTATTTATGTATCATGGATTCATAGAGATTCAATCAAAAGGAATTGATTTGGTTTCGTAGCACACATTACTTTGCAACGATATAGCGACGCATGTAATTGCACTCGTGATTTTCATGGGCAGAGTCACTTGGCAGGTTTCGATTAGAGATATCTGTGAAGTCTCATAGGGCGAGCTGTAGCGAACGCCATAGGTCAAAAGTTTGGTGACTGTAGATTTATCGAGGTCTGACGGCGGACGGCTGGATCAGCGGTAAGACAAAGACGGGAGAGCGGCTGACGGGACTGAACGGTTGACGGTAAGGCTTTTGCGGAGGTTACGAGCACCTGGATAACAAACGAAGCGTTCGACCCTGCTCAGGGGACCTGCCGGTTTCTTATTTTTTGTGGTTCTGTTTGCAAGGCTCTGTAACAGTCAATTATTAATCCCAATCATATCATGTGTGATTATAACTCTGTCGGGGTGATTTATTTCGTTACTTCACAGGTTTTTAACTGCGTTGTTCCAAAACGAAATCCCCTTCAAAATAAATAAGTCAGAAATCAGGAAAAGGACGAGTTTTATTCTTATTAAATTGAACGAAAACAGAATGCTCGTAGAAACATATAACATGTAACGTGGAAAACTATTTTGGTGCCAACAACAGTAGAGCACGTCAAATCGTCTGCAATTCCTGAAAATATTGTTTTTGCAGTAATCTGCAGCACTCACGAATTTGAGTTGTAGACAATCTTCAAGTTTCACTTCACAAAGTTCAATCACTATGTTCATATTATGTAGTACTGAGTACTGGCACTTAATCGTTTGACTGATCCAAGCTCGGATGGCGAGGGAATTTCGTCTCAGTTATCCGTGAGCCGGTCGTCGATAAACGTTTGACGCAGAGGTGAGCGCTTTTACAGAGTTCTTCTCCGTAGGAGCTCTCTAGTCAGAATGAATTCTAGCTCCGATCAACAAAATAATTTCACCTTGATAACCTTCTGATTCG
>NNCF01127546.1:247951-269729 GCA_002313205.1 Laupala kohalensis | reverse complement strand
TATATATATATATATATATATATATATATATATATATATATATATATAATGTAAGTTGCTATTATTATGTATGTAAATATTAAGGATCAAGTCTTGAGCCTCGCCACATAATAAAGGCATAATAATAATAATTATTATTATTGCTACTATTATTTGAGTTATTTTGACCTTCGTTCAGCTAGAAATTAGCCAATCGTTTCGCATGCCTCAAGGACGTGAACACACGTAATAACACCCATCACTTCGATGTGAAGTATTCACTTTTCGGCAGACGTCAGATTCCTCATCAATTTCGGTCGAATGTTTCTCTATTATCTTTTTACTCACCTACGGTTAGTTTTCTTTTACCATCGTGTCGTCTGCGGCAAACAGAATGAGTTTTAAATTATCATTTGTATTGAAATGGTAGAGCTTTACGATAATGCGACGTTCGTCCTTTTTACTCAACATCCATTATGTAGCTTCCCTCTTTTCGCTGTTTCGGTATCTGATGGTGAATGGGTTTTATATAAAATTCTCTCCATTGTTCATATAAACAATAGTTATATTTAAATTGATTTCTTCCACCATTTTAGTATTCAATGTAGTAAATATATACCATATTTATTGGAAGATTAGTAATTAATTTCTAACCATACTAGTTTCGTCTACAGATTCTAGACTTCGTAAGGTGTCCAAATGAATTATTAATGTACCAACAAAAGTCATATACTTTTACTGTCATAATTTTTGTATCTGGCTTCTATCCTTCCCTCCATAATTTATCTTGAAAATGTTACTTTTTTTCAATTTATTTATCAGGAACCCGAACCCGACCGCAAATAAAAAACTTGTCATAGATCCGTTACTTCCTTGGATCTAAACTGTTCTCTTAAAATTTCGTAGGAATAAACAAAATAGTTCTTTCTAAAATCAGTCATAGAATACACGGTCCCTCTTGTCTTCAACTAAGAATGAATTTATGCCCCATGGTCGAGAATATTCTACGCGAGGAGAACATTGCGCAAATGATTCTTTTTAACAGCTCAGTTTAGGAGGCGTAACTTCTATGACGCAGTCTTGTGGCTACACTCTCTGGAATGTTTCAACTTAGATTAAAATATAAACCCACAGTGTAACATCGTTTCCAGAGTTTATGGAGCTGTAAAGGCTCACATACGCGCCCTCGTGTAATGTGCTCGTATTGTTCCTCTGAGAAGAGTATGACTAACTAACAACTTCCCTTAGACCCTCGTTCAAACGAGACACGTATTCATCGTAGAAAATCCCCGTATCGGTTCCAAGCGATCGTTAACTCTGGTCATCATATCAAAACGCTGTTAAATATTGAAATTGAAAAAAAAATCTTATAAAGGTGTCAACATTTTGTATATTCAAAATATTTATATATTTTGTGGTGATTACTGAAATGAAAATATATGTATACATGTTTAATTTCGTAACTGGGATTGTTAGAATCTTTACTTTAAATCAATAGTTTGGTTCATTGTTTCGTTTTTGTTGATCTAAGGAAAGGAAAGCGAAATTAATAGTAATTCAGAGAATTGAGAGTAGTCCACACTACATTAATATATTAATAATTTTTGTTCAGTTTACAGTCATTGAGTTGCTTTCTCTTTCAGGGTGTAAGCTATTTGAGATACTTTATTAAAATATAAAAACACTTAATCGAAATAAATTTAAATATTTAAGGTAATTTAAAGTGTTTTTATATTTCAACAAGCTACACACACAAATGAATTTCCACAGAAATCTTAATCGAAATAAATTTAAATATTTAAGGTAATTTAAAGATTTCTGTGGAAATTGATTTGTGTGTGTAGCTTGTTGACACAGAACTGCAATTTTGTTGGCACAGAACTGTAATTTTTTCTAGTTGTATTTTATTATATTGCTATATTTATTATTATTCTCGTACACTAGTTAAATAAATTGGTTTAGCAGAAATGAAAATACTTTCATATACATAAACATTGATCACTTTTATATGCCATTCCTAAAAAGGTTAACTTTTCGTAATTGTTCCTTCTTTCCTGTCACACTCCAAAAAGGAATGTTTACAAAAATATTTTACCGATTTTCTATCAAATCGTAATCTTGTGTTTTAATGTTCTGTAATCTGTTTTAATATCCTAATTAAATTTACATAATAATATATTGATATTTTTTAAAGTCTTCTGGGGAGGTTCATGCCATAAAACCTGCTTTTCTTTTATGGGAATTGGGAAGGAAAGATGTTCCGTTACCGCGGAACTTATGATGCCGAACTGACATTTTTCAGGAGAGAGGGAGACTCCATCGGAAAAACTCACATAGTTCAACTGAGCTTATGTTAGAACCCACGCTTTACCGCTCAGCGGTATTGTGGCAGCTTAGACGCTACAACTCCAACACCGCAGTCGATCAACGATCTCCTTTTTGTAACTATTCTCTGTCCCGTCCCTTGACACCATTGGTAGAGTAGCGCGTTTTCAGTTGGCGGAGTCGGTTCCAGGCCACTATAGCGGATATTTAATTGAAATGTGAAGTTTAGTCGAGCATTGTACTGGAAATCTTAAGTGAATTGTAACAAAAAGTTTATTCGCAAATTTTTTTCTTCAAAAAACTCCCTCTAAATTCTTCATCCATGCATCCCACCTTCTCCAAAAGAAAGAAAGTGTTATTTTCCCTACTAAGGGTTAATTGGAGATTTGCCAATCCTGTCCAATTGGGAAGCTTAAAAACCTCCTCCCCATTTCATAATTCCCACGAGAAGCTGACGCACTCAACGGTCGCTTCCTCTTCCGTTGACGGTTTTGATTGTTTATCATTCTTAATTTATTTCTTATACAACATATTCTCATGGTAAAATAATTTATTCGATTTACTAGAATATGAATTTAGTAATTCTATTTAAGACGAGGAATTGCATTATCAAGGGGAAAGGAGAATTATGAATTCTTTGAAATGTTAAAGAAAATAACCCCAAGATTAATCTAATGAGATGATTTTTGCTTCCAAGAAGCTAAGCAGATAACTATTCGATTCCTCGTTCTACCTAATTGAGGGATGTTCAGCGCGAGAATTCCCTCATGCAATTTTGTTCTATTGTCGTCACCAACGTTAATAGCTTCCCGTCGCGTAGGCGAAGACCATTACATTGTTGACAAATTTATTATCTTTAGCAACTGTCTTTGCCAGAGTTGTCAGATGTACGATAATTATCGTTTTGTACGATAATCCAGTCATGAGTACGATGTACTATTTGACTTTGAATGATAAGGCCAATTGTCTTTCAGTCTACGACTAGAAAGACAAAAATATGATTTTTTACGAACTTAAAACATTACACCAAACACCAACTCCACTACATTTATGCATAGTCTCGTTAACGAACACAATACTCGCAATAGGAATAATATTCATCGACCTAGAGTGTCAACCACTCTTTGCCAAAAAGGACCATATCATTCGGGAATCGGTCTATTTAATTCCTTGCCCAAGAATATAAAAGATATTATGAAATTGAATATCTTAAAATCCACGGTAAAAAAACTACCTCATGCACCTACACTTCTACACTGTAAAAGAATTTATTGATTTTAATAAAAGTTAAATCCGTCTTGTACTTTATCACGCTATTGCTGTAGTACTTTTTAAATAAGATATATCAATTTCAAAAACTATTTTCTTGCATGATTGTGTTGTCTTATGATTCATATTAATTTAGTTTTATGTGTACTCAACTTTGGCACGGTCGTGTACATTATTTCTGTAGCCCCATCCTGGCCCGGGTTTTGCTCCGGTTTTCCTTCGGGTAGAGGCGGATTTCTTATACAGGTTCTCTAGATTTTGTCTAAGGGCGTGTTTATTGCAATAATAAATCGTGAATTTAGTGTTATTTCAATTCTTTTGATTTTTAAACACTATACTCAGAATAATCTACAGTTGGTTAATAATTTGTACATGTAAATTTTTTGCGTTAAATTACAAACATCTTGACATTATATTAGTATTATAAGTCGCAGCTAACTTATTATCTTACCTAGGATTTTTTTTGCTGAAATTTTTGAATCCGCCTCTGCCTTAGGGCCCTTGATCGGTCCCTTGTTTACTTCCGGAGAGTTTTTTTTTTGTGCGGCTTTAGGGCTCGTCAACATCGAGGTAATTAGAGCCCATGCAGGTGGGGAAAAATGCAGTTTCGCACCATAGAGAAGAGCGTAGTGACTCTTCCCCGTGTGTGGGACTCGCCGAATATTTCGACCATACCCACTAAAAAACCCTCCTGAATTCAACAAATATCTAAATACAAAGATGAAAGAAAAGAAAACTGCATACCAATAAATTATATCACAAAAAAGGAAAACAATTTCTAAATATATTTTCTAATTACAGAAACAAAGGATGAAAGGAAAGAAGACAGGAAAAGAGAGTAAAATTAGTTTGTTGTCCTCCACGTGGTCATACGCAGTTTGTACTGTTTTTTGACAACAAATTTATTTATTTATTTATCATATTCTTACATGAATTTTAAACGCTGTATTACGCATTTAGACCTCATTACATTGATAATGTCATATCTAGTTGGTGTTTGATTTTATTAATTCGATGGTGGTAATCCACAAGAATCAACTAATTTTTTGGGTCTCTGATAGCTTAATCGTTAATAAAACTGGGCCCGGGAGATGGAGGTTCGTTTTCAGCTTAGAAATGGTTCAAATATTTGGTAAAAAGTAAAGTTTTTAAGAAGTTATTATAATGGTACATGTTGGAAACAGGAATAACCAACGCGTGGAATGATATTGCAGATCAGTGTGCATTCATTGCTAATTTATTCTTATATTATTATTTTAATTACATTACTATACTTACATTACATTACTATTTTAACTTTATGCAATTAGAGGGGTAAAAATTTAGTTAAACAAGTAATTAATTACATATGATATAGTAACAATTTTTTTCTATACTTCCCCACTGTTTTATGAGGTGCATGTTTTTTTTACTTTCTTTATTCGATTGAAAGAAGTGTTATACTTAGTGGAGTAGAATGGGGTAATAAGATACGAATTGGATACTGAGGATAATAAAACAATTTTTATATAGTTATAAAATAAAGCTGTATAACAATGATATTAGGGATGAACCACTCAGCAGCATATTTAAAATCAATCATCAGTTTCAGAATTGATACCATGTGAATAAATTTATGTATGTTGCTGAAAGAAAAGTTCTTGGTTTTGCGAAAAGTAGACTAATGCTTGCCTATTATTCGACTGTGTTCATTCTCAGTCTATAATTTCTTGTAGACAGTGCGGTAAATACCAAATAAGGTTTAAAGCATAAGTAAATAAAACTTAATAAATGATTTAATATGTGAACACAAGTTGCACGATAATAGCCTCCAAAATACTTACGAAGGTTTGTACGATAATTCTCTTTTGAAGACCTGGCTGTCAGCTCTGCATTTTTTTAGATTGTAGTATATGTAACTGGGAAATGTATTGACACTTATCGACATGGGACTACAGGACGATGGTGTGTGGTAAGGTTATTGTTAGGTGGTGGGCCGGTTTACCTACAACTTGGCGCACGTGGAAGTGTTAGGAGCAGTAGTTAGTAATACTAAGAGTTGACGATAGCAGCAGGAGTAGAAGGAGGTGGATAGAAGTAGTAGTCACAGCTATGTGAACAGAGGGACATTGAAGTGAAAAGCTACAGAGGTTTTTTCTGACTCCGCCGGGAATTGAACCCGGAGAGCAAGCATGCTAACCTCTGAGCCACCGAGCTCTGCACTTTGGCAACGTTTAAGAATGACCAGCCCGCTTCCTACTATCATTTGAAATTATTGAAGTCCCAGGAAACAAGTCCCTGGTTTCTTCGTACAAACTTTTCCCCCTGTTTCAAAAATGTTAAAGCACCGTCGTACAATACCTGTTAACCATTTTGTAATTGTAAAACGCAAAATACCAAAGAAAAAATTCAATCATTTGCTAACTGTTGTTCCCTGGAGAGAAATGACGCAGTTCGCTGTATACTGTCACTAATTCTTTTCAGTCTACTGCGCACTCGAAGCCGCATACCATAATCCGTGGTGACTACTACAGTTACGCTTTAAATTTACCGAAAGACATTCTATTTACATCCTTTATCAAAATAAATAAACTACAAATTATACCCTTTTCTGTACGTCCACAACATTATTTACAATTCTATTTTATAATAGGTATCAGATTTTTTCTCTATTATTTATGTTTCATATCATAATCAATTGTTATGTTGCTATGTTATTTTCTATGGCTATAATTCGTTTGCATCTGACGAAGACTCCAATCTCAAATTGAAACGTAGTGTATTAATAAAACACAATAAAAATATATTGTGGTAGGCCACTAACCGTAAGTTGTAATTTATTTAGAATAATAATAATTTATTAGTCTGCTGGTGAGCAATACTCGGTGGCAGATAGAAAATAATACATACGTAATAAAACAATATGAAGTTAAAATAACAAATCATCAATATATATAAAATATCTATAGAATACTCACACAAACGGAATAAAATGTTTAGAAAATTATTACACATGGTACAACAAAAAAGGAATTAGATTTAAGAAATTAATTATCTTATTGAGGTTCATGTGTGTGTGTATATTCACATACAAAGACAAACATTTTCTCTCACAAACATTTACAGAAACACTCTCATACGATCAAACACGCTCAACATACACACATGTCATTACTCCTTCCATACCCTTAGCGTAAAAGTGATTGCTATAACATAAATAAAAGAAATTGATAACTATAAAAATTAAAACTAAAAAAGAGTTGCTGAGAACAATCATGTACACTTCACTACACATCACTACACTTCACTATTATTATTCACTCTGAACATTTTGTATACCCTTAGACTCCAATCATCTCACTATGATCCTATTTCAACTGCACATCACATATGATCCTATTTCAACGAAGCAAGAAGACGGTTGCGGAAACGTTTTACTTTTTTTAGTAAGTTCGAAAGTGTTGCTGCAGATAAGTTATTCCATTCTACAATGGTTCTATTCACAAAGGAGTATTTACCAATATCCGTTTTCTGTTTCCTACATTTTATTTTACGCTTGCGGTCGCCGCGACTTATTTAATTCGGTTTGTGTAGCCTAACGTTCACTGATTCCCACGTAGGCTTTGAAGATGGCACAAAGACGCGCTAAGTTTCTTCGAATGGAAAGTGTGCCCCACTCTAAATTAATATTATCTTAATAACGAAAAGAAACGAGTATTCGCACGAAAAGCATCTAAACCTAAAATAAAATCCCCTTAAACAACTATAAAAATATGATTAAAATTGACCAATTGAAACATACATCAAAACGATTTCACTACTAACAAAATAATATTCTCAAAACAATAATAATACGGTTCGACTTGAGCTTTCGCTCAGAGACGTTTTATTTCAATTGATTTGATACCAATGTGTTGACGAGCCCTTAAAACCCCACAAAAAAAAAATCAATGTGTATCGAAACGTGATAATTTTAACAAGTTTTAAACTGTTACTAAGGGTATTATTTTGTGATTAGTATAATCCATAGAAATCTCTTAGATTGCGGTGAACCTCACAGCCCGGTAACAGATTAATTACGTTATGTTGAATGAAAATGGGAGACGGGAGGGAGATTCACCGCAATCTAAAAGATTTCTGTGTGTTTGTGAACCAGAATTGGAAAAAACTACTCAAAACAAAGTACTTCCTAAGGGAGTCGCCTCATATGAGGAGCGTAGTCTCTACGAAACCACCTCAGAGGTCTTTGGGTATCGCAAGGTCAATGAGGATGGGAGGCGAAAGGAATTGCGCAGTCGGTAAGCGCATGAGCGCGCAAAACTCAAGGTCCCGAGTTCGAATCTCGGTCCCGTCACCCATTTTCATTCAACATAACATAATAGTATAATCCACTTTATTTGGTCGTCTTTATGCACGTAGGTCGGTATTATTCAATCATATTTTTGTCATACATCTATGATCAAAGATATATTAAATATAAGACCGTGTAATGATCAAGTTTCGATCATATTTCAACTATGATCATATATCTATGACATAAGTTATCGTTGAGAGAACCTTTGATCATATCTTTGATCATAGAAATATGACCGTGTTATACCGGCCCAACATTATATTACTATATAGACGAAGATAGACAATTCAAACAATAAAAATCGTTTAATGTAAATACTCGAACATTCAGTGCAGGGCGAGCACTAGGGAAATGGAGACGGCGTTGGCGGCGGCCACAGTGGCGGCGGTGGCGTCCCCACACCAATGCAACACCAGCGCCAAGGCGATGGTGGCCGCGTCCGCGGCGGCGATGGCGGTGGCGGCGCCGTTGCAACCACTGCGACTGCGAATCGTCTCGAACTTGTGCTCCCAGCGTTGCGTGAACACGAAGCGGTTCTTCAGATACGGGTTCAAGTCCACGGGGTTATCTGTGGCTTCTTTCCGCGACACCTCCTGTTGAGGAGGAACGTGTCCAACTATTACTTTCGTTGCGTCCCGTACGCCATCTGAAGGTGCATCTCAATTTCAAAAGGGTTTCATTTACACATAAATGTGTACAATATATGTGGCGAGGCTTGGGGCCCGTGCGCCAACAGAAGCTCTAAAATGTGCCGTGGATTGTTCATACTATACCCTATTACTCACTCTCAATGAACTGAAACAGTAACTACATATAGTCGCACTACAATTAACTAAAAACTAGTGCATCTACACTATGAGTAATAATACTACATAAATAATAATAAAACAATATAGGTGCATCTACACTATAAATAAATAGACTTAAATATCAAACAAGCAGTTGCAATAATAATACAATATGGCTGCCCGGTCCAAATTGCCAACTTCAACGAATTTAAAAATATGAATAGTAGTCACAAAAGCGAATATTTACTGTAAAAAGGACACAAAAATACAAGTTAATAACACAACAAGATAATATTGGTTCTACACGCTCGACGCAGAAAGAAGAAATTCGAGTTACAAGAACAAGTGATTGGAATTGATGATCGATGTTGGCGATAGATTTGAGTTTAAAGAAATCATTAAGTACTGTTAACACAAAGTATACTTATCATCACCCTTATGGACGATGGCGAAGTAAAAGTCTTGCACCAACATAAAGCCTGATACGCTGACTATAGATAAATAAATAAATTAATCAATAATTTATTGTCAAGAGAGCGGTTACAAACTGCTTATGATCACGTTAATGACAATAAATTTACTGCTATTACTTTACAATACACTAAAAAATAGTGTGTTCCCGTATTGTTTTTCTTTTCTTTGGTTACATTTTCTAGGAGTAAATTTAGATGACTTTGAGTCTTCTCTCAAAGCCCAGCGGTGATCACAATCGGCGAGACAAATCGATGTGGATGCTACCGTTGGCTTCGGCCTCGAATGGATCAACTTGCCAATCTGTTTCCGGGCACTGGAGATCAAGATCAAAGGTACTCGTGCGGTCAACATCAGATACAATGCGATGTTTTATGCGGCCCTGGCCTTTAGCCTCATGTGACAGGGAAAGGGAAGGGCTTACGTTCCCAAAAACATTCACTCACTCTCTGATATCTTAGCTCGAACGTACATAGAGTCCACATAGAAGCGACAAACACACCTTAGGCTTATTTTATCCTGCATTCACTACATTGGCAAAAGAGACAAGAAAATGTCCGTGGTTAGGCTTAATAGTAGCCGGCTTGCGCGCTTCGATAGAGCGTCGGCACTATAAATGAGACGCCGCAAGGTTAAGCCGATCGGTAAAATGTGGATGCACCTAATGTATAGCAAGCAGACAGTGACACTCACTGCCACACTTCAAGTCAATCAAGCACCCAAGTCGAAGTCAATCTTTCAATCTTTCTCACTGCCACTGATATAAATTTGAGACACTTGCTTTTTTAACTAAAACGTTGGTTGAAGGCTCAATAGACTTGTCAACAAATTTATCGTCCACGAATTTTAATTCCTTTATTTTCGAAAACCAGAAATAAAATATTTTTTGAAAAATCATCAATTTGATCCATTTTTACGGTCGTTCTTTCTAACTAGAGCATTCGCTTAGATATATTTTTAAATTTTATTATTTTAACCATTATTATACAATATCAATGTAAAAGCATTTTTTAAAGTTTTTAATGTCTTATAAATATTAAAGTTTTTAATGTATTTTTTTACGGTTATTAGTAGTTCATGCCTATAAGTAATCTTTTAAGTACTGCCAGGTGAATTTGGTTGTATTAATACTTGGCGTACAAATACGTAATAGTGAGTTATTTAATGAATAGTTTTGGATATTATTGCAGTCAGACATTCTGTCGGTCGACGAGCAATTTCTCTTTTCTCCGTAGGACAAAATCCACTCTGGGATTATATCTATGATAACATCGATTTTTTATTCTCTTTGGTAGACAGGAATCAATGTTTTGACTTATGACGTCAAGTTAAATACATTCATTCTGGGATAGTTAATTGTAGAAATGTGCCCTCATTATAACTCCTTATACCCAACAAATCAAACAAACAAATATTGGAAGATAAGAAACATGCTACAGCACTCTCCCTCGCTCCTTCGCCTTGGTAGGGACGAGGAGGGCGGTCCGATCAGGATCTCGTCGCGTAAAGAGTCTCCAATTGGGTCTCCAAAATAATATAAAGACGTAAATTAAAACTTAAATGTTTTCTAATTATTACAAGTACAAAACTATTAGATGAGCTTCTTATTAAGCGCGACTCCAGTTTTAGCGTTATATAAGCGTCAAGCGTTATCTTAAGCACAGAATGCAAATACGTTGGTGTGTGGCTTGAAAAGGAGGTGTCTGAAAATCTCCCACCAAGGACGCAGCCAAAACGGAGTCCCGGCTGTCCGAATCCCATCCCTACACTCATAAAAATTTAATCTGAAAAATTAAAGATTTTTGTAGTTAAATTTATTTAATGGATTGCTGATTAACTGTGTGTATCATAATTGATTGGGCGCAGAGTTTGTTCTAATATAGATATTCATAATACATGAAGCTTTGTAAGATATTATTTCACTCCCCTACCCCCCTCCTTTAGTTAAATCTGACTGGGTTCCTCCACCCGTTCCGAGTCCCATAAGGTCTCACCGTGGAGGATCCGTAGGGCACCTCTCCTCCCAGCATGGCCTTCACGTTGATCCACAATCCCTCGTGTTTTTGCGGTCGCACTTGGCTGAGGTGAGCGATTATCTGGTACACGTCCACCAGATATATGGGCGGGTGTACCAAGCCGCGTCCACTGAAAGCCTCCCCCCACCCCAGGAACAGCGTGCGCATGGCAGGGGCGCGACGAGGGTCCAGTCCGCCCACGCCGCCCGGTCGTTGACAGCGAGAGCCGGGATAAGAGCGAGGCCACGCGGATCGCGTCCCACTGACGGCGAGCGCTGTAGACGACGTTCGCGGAGCGGCCTCGCTGCCGTCGGCAGTTAGCGGCACCGCGAACACCAACACGTCGGGAGAGCGGCTGGCAGTCTGAAACACCAAGGATGTGAAATGTGCAAACAGAATTTTAGCACCTGGAGCACTAAACTAAATTTCTCTCCGTTATCAAACAACTCAACTTCCGATTACCTACTCGGGGAGGGAAGTTCGCATTGTCTACGGTCAAGTGAAAATTGCGACGGACCAGGATTCGAACCTGGGATCTCCTACTTTCGCCCCAGGGGCGCTACCCCTGCACCTCCCACCTCGACTCTCGGAACCCATACACAACATTCACTTATCCCTTCCCCTGTATGGGGTATGACGCAGGTTCACTGAAAAACGCCAGGTGGATGTTGTACTTGGGAGTCGAGGCATGTAGTGCAGCGGTAGCTCACTTGCAGTCATAGCAGAACCTCTCGGGTTCGAGTGCCAGTCCATCGCAATTTTTACTTGGCTGTAGACGATGCAAGGGACGATGCAACTCCAATCGACGAGTCCAGGGGTGTTGTCAGATGCAACATATCTGCGCACCAAGGCCAAATCATGACATGCGCCCCTTGTACATAAGTACACAAAATTAGCTGTTTGGTATAATGTAAAACACTTTGTTTTCAAAAAGATTTATCATACAAAAACGTGCAGTTTCACAATTATAATTCACTAAATAAATTGTAACTTTAAATCACACAAAATTCGAGGTTTATAATAGTAATAATGATTCAGTCAGCCTCAGGCGCAAGTCTATTTATACAAAATTGTTTGTATAGTAATACAAAAATATTTGTATAGTAAAAATTACTTTCGTTAATACCATATGCATATGTTGCATATTTTATTTTAAATTGTTCTAAATGGGAGAGCATTTTTAAATGGGAGAGCAGAAAAAAATGCATTGGCTTTTATGGCACCTTCCTTGAACTAGTACTTAAATGGAATGCAAAATAATCCAATGATCTCTCTTCTCGTAAAATATAATTTGTTCTCATTTACATTGCGTTCGGTGTCAATTTTTTTATCATTAGAGTCGAAATTAGCGTTTTAGCTGATGTAACCGGAAACTGAAAATTATGGAGTATGTAATAACCATGTTCAAGAAAAGGTAATACAACCTTTCACAAAAAGCTAAGAAAATATTATGCGCACAACTCACCTTCTTCTTTGCTCAAGCTACATGTTGTTAATGTCATTTTCATTATTTTCTCTGTGATTGCAGGTAAGGTGTTTTGCTGGAGGATGCTTCCAATGGTGCGCGGTGTGTTCCGCTTCTGTGAGTAGCCTATGTCCGAGTGATACAAAAACCTTAAGATGCGCAAATGTAGAAAGCTGATTTCCAGTTTCAGAAAAAGCTGCAGTAATCAAAGGTTGGAATACAAAGTGTCTTCAAATTAAGATGCACATAAAAGTTACTTGGTGGCGTTGGTTGACAGCGCTTTCAGGAGCGTAAACAGCCCACTGGAACAGCTAGGAAATACCGCTCTTGCCAGTACTGAGTAGTACGATGTATGTAATCTTTTTCCCATGGAATTATCTCAAGTATTGAACGTTATTAACTCAGTTTATTGGGGAAATAATTAACAAAAAACAAAATATCTAATCAGATTTGTTAGGTGAGATAACATCTGTTTTCTTCAGGGTTGATTTGAGAATATTTTATATATAAAATAATCCATCATCAAACTTCCTTACTGTACTGAATGGTATATTCAACTTTCTATTTATTATCTTCTATTTATTTATAGACGTCTTATTTTGTCATGTGACGATATTCGAGCCATTATATCTGCTCATTTACTTAAATCCATGATTATGGTGAAGAAATCCATGATTATGGAAAGGAAATATGTTGCGTAGCCGGAGAACCTAAGCACCCAATCCAACAGCGGTCTTGACAAGGCGAAGAAATCCCCAGCTGAAAACCTCACCCAGTTAAGCCCAGTTGGAAATAAACACGTTCGGCAATGCGTAGAGAGTCATGACGCTTCAACTACGCAAGTATCTTGTGCTATTCCATGAAAAAATGCGCATGCCCAACTACTTTTGCATACCATGAAAAAATGCGCAGTTTTTCACTAACTCCGCTGGCTGCGTACTAGAACCGGACAAAAACTTCATTCAGAGCAAAACAAACGCACGTGGCTTGGCTCAGTAGAATTTGTAAATGGGAAATGTAGCCGCGCTATTGAAGCTCATCTACACGGAGCGATAGGACGTAGGAGTTAGTAGACGGATCTGTAAGCTGGGTTTACCAGCAACTTGACCCACGTGAAGGTGTTAGTTGGTGCAGTTAGTAATAGATAGAGTAGTAGTAGTAGTTAGTAATAGTAACACTAGGAGCTGTAGGAGGTGGATAGAAGGAGGGGGGTTATATTTTCAGTAGTCACAGGAACATTAATGTGAAAAAACTACGAATATTTTCTGGGCCCGCCTGAAATTGAACCAAGAGTGACTGGGTGGTGAGCAATCTCGCTTACCACTTAGCCTTAGTTCTGTGTTATCTCATTCCATAGTCAACTAACATTTCCTAGTCATGCCTAATGTACTTGGCAACACTACAGCGGTTCGGAGTTACTTAGCATTCATTCGTCTAGTCGAGGCTAGTACAGACGGTAGTGGTCCTCATCCAAGTTGTAAAGCATCTCTAGGAAATAATAGTCTGCTATGCTCATGCTTAGTTTTGTGCGTTGTGGTAGGTGTGAAAAGTTATATTTGCAAAATTTCATAGCGTCCATACAGGATACGTCATCCCTAGGCTAACATGACCTCAACGAGACCCAGTGCAGTCCCTCCACCGAGACGAGACCACAGGCAAGTCGGGTTCCTCTCAGTGCACCGAGTGCGCGCATCGATAGACGAATAGAACACCCATATCCCCGCAGTCGTGCGACTTCTGTCAAAGATACACCATTTTTGCACTCGAGGTGCACCAGTGCACACTCAGAACATTGAATGGAAAAACGATATTTGAAATAATCTTCTCCATTGATGTCCAACAGAGTAAAGAATTGGTCAACTCACACTGTAGTGCAAATCCGTGGGAATGTTCCTTCGCACACGCGTCTCGTATCCCGGAGAATGGGTGAGGTTTTTCGCCACCTGCGTTTCGCGTCCCGGTCGCGTGTACACCAAATACAGCCCTTGGTCACTCTCCACCGCCAGAACATCTTCGTTCATCTTGAGGAGCGTCGTGTTGATGTTGGGCGGAGGAGGCATGTCGCAGGCTGACGTCAATCCGCGATCGGACACCAATACGATATTGACGCGTTTGTCCAACCCATTACTCTCCACGAAGTCCACCAACGTTGCCAGTCCGTCTCCCACAGCGCGCAGCTCTGTGCGCATCTGGTGAGAACACCAAGGCACGAATTACACAGGTACACACACACAAATTGGCATGTTGAAAATATTGTGTATCCTAATGTATTTATTTGCTGAATCCGAATTCGGGACCAAAATTGGTCATTCACCCTCCATTTTTATCGCAAAAAACGACCCTTAAATATAGAAAATACAGACAATATTGCTTTTGGAGGGATCAACATTAGATATAACTGTAGAAACTGACTGAAAATAACTACAGAACTATATTTATATGTATTTAGATGTGTATGTATTCATATTATTTTTCACGGTTTAAAAACACTGGATAATTATATAATGATTCCGTATTCGCATTCAGATTTAGCAGATCAGAATACATATAGATATTGTCCTGCAGTAACTTCTATTCTCTTTTACAATTCTTCCCAAAGATATACCCCTCCCCACTAAACTGGGATTTACCGTATTGAAAGGTGTTATTTCGGTGATTTAAAAATATTAGGGGGCAGTGGCGAATCTAGACCGTAGTCAAGGGGGGAGGCTAGTAGGTGGGATCTGGGGAGTAATTCTGTTTGAAAATCATGGATTTAGAATACAAATTTTGTAAATATTATCTTTTAAATAAAATATATTAACTCACCAAATAAATAATCAACAATATTAATAGTAACCAAATTGATTAATTGTTTAAAGTGACAAAGTATGCCTTTATCTGTTGAGAGATCAGTCCCCCCCTCTATAAATCCGCCACTGCTAGGGAGTGGTAGAAGAGTTCTGAACTCGAATGCGAATTTCGTGCATCAAAATACATAATAATACAAAGGTCTAGTCTTCGGAATAGAACATTGTTTACGTACGCATGTGGTATCTATCTTTACATATACAGAACGTCCAACCTTTTTTTATCAACACAGTATGGTATGCACAGCACATTTATTTTCTGTGAAGTTACAGAATGTCTTTCTCAAATGTACGACAAATATACTGCATTAGATTCTTCATGCATAATTCTTATATATGACTGACACAATTTAATAATGAATTATTCATTATAATTTTATTATTATGAAAGGATAAGTTAGATAACAACAAGGACACTTTAAAAACAAATATAAATGTGGATATAAAAATATGAAAATGAAAATTTTTAGTGAAAGTGGGAGAGGTCATCAATAAGAGATTTACTCCATGGATATTTCTTATTTCATTTCTTTATGTATTTATTTGTATTCCAACTCTAATCTGTGATGAATTCTTCATTCAGATGAGATTAATGTCGTTACTAAAAGATTAATGTGCCCCACGCCTGTGAGTATTTTATATTCACTTTGTTATGTAGATCAAATTCAGCATGAACATAAATAAATAAGAGTTTTCTAGGATTGAAAAATAATATAGAATGTAGCCTATAAATGTATCATATTTTATAAGGAAAATAATAGTCACCTGATTTGAATAAAGTCCAGTTTTCTGCATAGACTTCTCAACTCCATCGTAAGATAACATAACCAAATGAAATCCTTGTTTCAAAAGTTCAATTGTCTCCTGTATGCGACTCTGGAATGATCTCTTGGAGCGCGTGTACCCACCTGCCACCTCCGGCAAGACGCCCTTGAAAGGAATATTTGCACTCAGCCACTCTATGGTGGCCACTCTCTTCCCTTGGTTCGTTGCTGTTACCCAAATTGGCTCAGCTTCATTCCACCAAATCGGATCATCCACATTTTCTTGAGTTTCCCAATTAAAATGCTTATTGGTTTCACGGTCGAACATCACATTCCCCAACACGCCGTGTGTATCCGGGAACACTCCTGTGTGGACAGTCGTCCATGCTGGTAACTTGAGGCTTGGGAATACAGTTTCGACAAATTCCACCCGTACCGAATTCTCCTTGACGAGATTGAAACCAGGACCATATGTCCCCGGAGAGAGTAGCTCTAAATGGTCCCAACGCAAGCCAGATATCATCACAACCACACATTGGCGCCCTGGATAACTGGACATGTTTATAGAACCATGGTTATGGGGTTCCCGGGTAAAACTAGCTACCATGAAATATATGACGAGAGATAGTATACAAGCTGTCAAAACCCATCCTGAGATTAATTTTGTATTCGGGGTACATGCTGATGATGTTCGATATTCAGGAACTGGATTGTTTTGCAAAGTACCATCTTTATTTTGATCCATTTTTCCTTTCCACGCCCCCCCCCCCTGTGAATTAGAGAAACGTGAGTACATTAAATAAGTCACCTAGGTAATTATTTAACGAAAAGTGAATTGGTGTGAAACAAATTGTAAAATATACATACCTTTCTCTTGAATCTTGAGTTGCCTACTCAGCCTAGACTGTTTAACATTCTAAATATCATTTCAATGGCACAGTGGATATCACAAAAATCATATAACGTCGAATTTCTTTGTGTAGAAGTTTCTTTACAAACACTCGAGAAATTTTAAAACAAAAAGCTTACCAAAGAACTCCTTATACGTCTATAGAGGTCACCTACAGTAACAGTACAAAATTAAATGAATCAATATGTACTATTCCCTGCTACTAATAAATTGAATTCAAAACAGAACTCAATTATAATTGATTGTTGATTACATGCAGCGTAACCATGCTGTATCTACAACAGTTGAAATGTGATATGGATCATCTGGTAGTAATCGATAAGAAAACAAATATATATGTTATCACCTCTACATAATGTTCAATCGATTGTCGATATCTCGCAGAGGTCATTTCAAATATAATAAGTGGTAATTATCAGGACTCTTCATTCGTTGTTTCATTAATTACCAACTATTCGAATTATGTGCCGGTAATAAAGGTTTGAAATATGTCCAAAATTAGCGCACAAATAGTGTAAAATATAATATCTGAACAGCGCTCAAATAAATTGTCAACAAGCAAGTTTGGTACAACGTTATCAAGGGCAACGAGAATTTCTGAGCAACTATTTGCGACCCCAATTTGCTATAGATGGTGAGACGATCGCATGGTCATGGCGGATGTTGGTGGGATAAACAACCAGCAGACATGATGTTCAGTGCTTGTTGATACGTTTTCTCAGATCAAGTGGCATTTGATTTATAACATTTCGATGTCTTAACGGTCATAGATTAGAATCCGACAGGGTAAGTTGATGTTTGGACCAAATTAAATAAATAATTATAAACTTACGACCTCTAACGGACGAACAGTATATATTTTGTGATTCAAAGCTCACAAAGTTGTGACTTTATATTGAAGTCGTCGTCGGGTGCCACAAATTATAACAAGTAACATAATTGAACCATTGAACATGATATAAAACATACATGAACAACAAAACATTTTTACGAAAAAGTAGAAACTACAGAAACATATTATAATATTATAACGTAAATACCAGATAGTTTTTCTGTGTCTGTGCGTAAATTAAAAACNTTTTCTGAGTCTGTGCGTAAATTAAAAACTCCCGTGTGTATTATTTTGACGTCGACTTCATAAAGACCAAATGTTGTACACTCCTGGTAAATGAAAAAAGAATACTATTCAGACATTTTTTTATTTTATGCCATGAGCGAATGAATTATCTATGAACCCTGTACTCTTTCTGCAGAATGAGTGATTTATCTTAATTGTTAAGTTTCTGTGAATAATTTCTTCAAATCTCATAGTTCCATTCAAAATTTACGCCATTGTGTAAAAAAGTAGATGAAATGATTGGACATAGTATGCCTGGATTTATTAATTACAAACTCATTTATTAATTGCTAGAAACCACGAGACTGCACTACCTCGCCAGAACTATGTACAAAAAACCTGCGTAACATTACATAATATTCACGCCATCGACCCGGATGAGCAATTGATACGTGATTAACTTGTGACGTCACGCTATCGATCGCACGATCGAACTACAAGCAGCCCGGAACCTAGAAAGAAACGGGTCAGAACATTGTGAGCATTCATTCTCTCTTGAAAACCTTGTCTGAAGAGTCAAAATCACTTGTGATTTAGTATTCTCTTCATTCGGCAAGCAAGCCGACCACTTCCCTTCAGTTAGACAACTGGAGGAATTATTCTCAACTTGAAGATCGTCTCGTGAGGCAGAGACACGCCGTTAAATCGCCACGTGATGAGCGGCCTTCAATTCTACCTCAACTGGGCATCAACTCAAAGTCTTTCAACTCGACATCGACTCCACGCCATTCAAACTGAATTTTAAGGAACGAATCATCTCATTTCATAAAACGATATCACCGGTAATTTCAGCTTTGTATCATTATTTTTCTACTTTCATATTCCATGTTATTAAATTGTTTGTTGGCAATCAGTGCTCAACCACATCTCATTTACCTTCCCCCGTTCTCTAATTTATCTTCACATTTTGGCCCTTGGAACCTCATCATCCATGCGCAGGTATTTTCAGCAGAATTATCTGCACAAACACCATAAAGAAAATCCCAAATTTGCACAGAACCCTACGAGAGGGCACTTAATGTGATGATCAAAAGCGCAGCGCTGCGGGCAAACCAGTTATCAGCCGTAGCATGTTGCGAGCTTCGCAGGAGTTGCTGACCGTCAAAGCCTGTAGAAGCCAGTTTACCTTGCCAAACGGACCTCCATCTGTGTCTGCAACATTATTAGCAAACCGCACCGTTTGTGGACAGTGTAAACAGGCACCGTTTGTGGAATTGACGGAGTTTGAGCGATGGCGTATAGTGGGTCTTCAGGAGACTGAGTGGTCATACCGCAGAATTGCGCTACACGTGGGTCGAGAGGTCTCCACAGAGCACCGATGTTGTCGCCGGTTGACAATAAAAGGTGCACGTGCCTGTCATACTGGGTCCGGGCAGCTACGACACACAGATGCAAACCAAGACCGTCGCATCTTAAGAAATGCCGTATCGGACCGGACAGTGACTTCACTACAACGTAGAGGTACAGTTGCTCCGGGGGTGTCAACGAGGACCATTCGCAACCGTCTCCATGAAGCAGGGCTACGATCATGCGTTCCGTTAGGGCGTCTTCCCCTCACACCCCCAACATTGTGCAGCTCGCCTCCAGTGGTGTCGCGATAGGCGTTTATGGAAGGACGAATGGCGACTTGTCTTCAGTGAAGAGAGTCGCTTCTGCTTTGGTGCCAATGACGGTCGTACGCGTGTGTGGCGTCATGCAGGTGAACGCCAATGTCTGGAGTGTATAAGACAGAGACACACAGGGCCAACACCAGGCATCATGGTGTGGGGAGCCGTATCTTACAATGGCATTTCTTCTTTGGTGATCGTAGAGAGAACATTGAACAGTGCACGGTACATCGAAAACATCATTCAACCAGTCGTGTTACCGTTCGTGCACCAACAAGGCGATGTCCTTTTCGAGCAGGACAATACACGTCTCCATGCAGCCCGTGCCACCCAACTTGCTCTCCAAGGTGTACGTCAAGTACCGTGGTCAGCACGATCCCCAGATATGTCCCCCATTAAGCATGTTTGGGACTGGATGAAACGTCATATTGCGCGCTCTACAAGACTGGCAGGAAATCTGCACAAATTGCATGGCAGGCCATTCCGCAAGACTACCTTCGTCACCTCTACGATCGTTTCCATGGGAGAATTGCAGCCTGCATTGCTGCAAAAGGAGGATATGCAGGGTACTATCTCAGACATTTCGCATGCCCTGAGGGCTATACTCATATACGTATGGCTCTGTCGGTGTGATAGGTTGTTGTATACGTCCTCGAGAATGTGTCAATGAAATTTCCGTCTGGTGGGTCCACGAATTCATGGTGATCTTTTTTCATCTTGGTGCAGTAGTGCATACACGTTCGTCCGTTCAAGGTCGTAAGTCTATAGTTATTTATTTAATTTGATTATACAAAGAACGTAAATTGTTGTAGATGCTTGGACCAATCTAATATAGACTACAAATATAATATGAATCGTATACGAATGATAAATGTATAAAATATGTTCATATTGTAAAAGGTACTCTGCCCGAGTCTTTGAATTGTATAGTAATCTAGCTTCATTCCATTTTATGGAAAAGTGCACACTTTACGTTGAAAATAGGAGTCAAACAACTGTCAATATCTGAATTCTCCCAATCTTAAAGTGTAACTGAAGTTTGAACCTCGCGAGTATAAACAAATATTTGAAACTATCTTTTAAAATACATTTTAGATGACGTAATTTTTTCTGCTTTCAATCACAAGGTGGTCTAACATATAAAAAATTGCAAAGTCGCTCATCAATTATTCAATTGCTTAAACTAGTTTTAAGACAGTGGCGGATNCTATGTTCTACCCCCCCCCCCCCCATTGGATCTGAACTTTCAACAAATAACATTTTTTGTCACGATTTAAAAATTTGTTAATTATCTATTTGATGAATTGATGTATTATATTAAAATACAAATCGTTATAATATTAACAATATTTAAAATAATATTTATAATACTTTCCTATAATATTTATAATAATGTTTATAACATTATTTAGAAAAAATGAGTGGCGAACCCTAAACCCCAATTTAAAAAATATATAAAATTTCGCCTCCCCCCTTGTTTACGATCTAGATCCACCACTGGCTTTGAATAAATTTATTGTTTTTTAAGTGAAGTTTTGTCTTGAACACTAAACAGTGATCAGAAACCACCTTTCGCTGGAGAGATACCTAGGCTTCATGACACACGCGAGTGGCTTATAGAACAAAAAACAGACCGGAGAGATTTATTTTAAACATTTATATTTATTTAAAAGCGATATTATTAATTTCACATATTTTAATTTTCAAGGAGTCTCGTCAATTCATTCAAATTTATCATAATGAAAATTTAATGTACATCGAAAAGAAAATTCATTGGAAATAAGGAATACATAATAAAATAACTTGTACATGTAAATTTACAAACATATTTGCGTTAAATTACAAACATATTTACGTTAAATTACAAACATATTGACATAATATAT
>NNCF01127546.1:230555-247894 GCA_002313205.1 Laupala kohalensis | reverse complement strand
GCCTCTGCCTTAGGGCCCTTGATCGGAATTGATGGGATGGTCCCTTGCTTGCTTCCGGAGAGTAAATTAGTTTTTTTTCCCTCCACGTGGTCATACGCAGTTTGTACTGTTTTTTGACAATAAATTTATTATTATTATTACATTTAATTACCCTTATGAGAAACTTTCATGTGAAATTGTTTTTTTAAATATTGCCTTCCAAGAACAACATGAGGTTTGTGATAACTTTCGACCAGGTGAAAATAGTGTCGAAACCGAAGCCGCGAGTCTTTGGATGTATCAACCGGAAGAATCAGACCATAACAATTGAGTTGAGTTTTTCACCGAAACCACGCGAGGGCGTGATTACTGTGGCGTACTTACACCTCGTGAGATCCAGGGAGGGTGTATTTTTGGAGGTCCCTGCTGGGAATTTGGTTACAACAAGCTGACAGCGGAGGTGGTGTAGTGGTAGCGTCTTCGCTTCCAAATCCCGTTGAGCGGGAGAGTGTGGGTTCAATCCCTGCTCGGCCGAAGTGGGTGAGGTTTTCAGCTGGGGTTTTCCCTCACCTACTCCAGACAAATGTCAGTTCGGTACCAGAAGTTCCCCGGAAACCCAACATCTCTCTTTCCCAAATCCCTTACCCACTTCCAACGGTCCAACAAATGACCTGAACCTCGTCAAAAAGCATAGAAGAAATAAATAAACAAACAAGCAACACAGGTCAAGTGAATAGTCTGTGGACTCAACGCAAATGAGTCACATTTATCTATAGTTGAGCTTATGTGAATTATTTCCTGAAATCTCATAGACTTATTAAACAATCACGCTTTGAGTTTAAAAAAAGGGAGAAGAATAGGGTGAAAATTGTATTGATAATGAAGCCTCAAATCATTAAGAAATGCACAGGAACTTTATTCTATGTTTATATTCCAGAACAATTTCAAATATCTTTACGTTCTGGTATCCTCTAGTATCAAGTCCACTCTACTAAAATGGACGATCGATATCTGCAGTTCGTAACGTGATCGATTGTGACGTCACGCGCTGGTATCTCTCGTTGCTCTCATCACAATTAGTCGGCCAATGAGACGATTGCGTGGTCAAGCCACCACGTGCTCATCTGCAGCATGGTTTCGGCCACGAACTACCGGTCCTTCAACCGCAACTAAACTCAAACCCAAATCAACATCATGGATCCAACGTCGTCTAGGCTGTACACCGAAGCACTAGGAGAATCACCTTATCATATCAGCATTGCAACTCATCCAGATTTTAGCGAGCACTCAGATTTGTATAATTTAAATTCCTTATTTTAATGGTTTGTTTCCCTTGTTGAAATTTATGTTATTAAATTTTGTTGACCCATCACATCCATCTTCAACTTTTTCTGACCTGCGAAACTTATCACAACACCCAAATGAAACTAAAATTTCCCATAATTCTCCATATAGAAACGTGTTTGCACACCTACATGCTCTAATGTATTAGAAAGAATTGAAATTGATTATTATTTATTAAAAATCTCAACTATTATTTAGTTTACAGTTTTAAACAAGTTTAGGATGATATTTATGTTCAAATTTACGAGTTTAAATAGAATTTGGAGGTCAGTGTCGAGGCCCCTCACATGATGAGGCCAGGGGTGGACCGCCTCCTCCGCTCCCACCTAGAAACGCTACTGTCAGATACTGACAGTGATTTCATCGAAAGAGCACTCTCCAACTGGAATCTCAATAAATGGAGAAGAAACGCAAAATAAAATTTTCGTTGGAATGCATCCTCGGTTGACACCTTACCACAAATGGTTAATATATTGACCCCATTCCTGAGCAACGTGAAATACTCATATTTTCTGGTCAGACTGTAGTAGTTCCATGTCCGCCATCTTGACCCCCGGCGCAAGGCAGAAGGCGTAACGCCCCAGAGACACTGCCCAGAAACTGCTCTTGCAGCAGGCGTCGTCCACGAGGCACAGAGGCTACATAGCTTCCAGGAAGAGGCACACACCGGAGTACTGAAACGGATCCCATGAGATCCGGCTCGACTCCTGCACGGTATGGTTGCCTTCGACACAGATCCACAGCATCTTCCCTCGAGAATACCTATTCTCCACCTCCTTCAAGCCCCTCATTCCTGACCGTCGTATTTCCTTCATTTAGCGCAGACCACAAATTATTGTGCTAATAAAATTAATACTAACGACAGTCTCACAAATATTATTGTTATTATTAGTCTCGAATTATGAGTTGATTTATTATCAATATTTTCCGAATAATTTATGATTTGATACGTGTTTGTTAAATAAATTTTTTGTATTCCATTAAATATAAATTTGTTGATATTCTGTTCATGTTATAACAAGTAGCATTTTATTCGTATCTTCATTTTATTCGAAAATCTGCCATGATTTTCTTTGGGGTGGAAGTACGATAAATTCGGTTTTGCCTTAAGACCTTTCATCGGATCGAAGAGGAATTGATAGGATGCTTCCGGAGAGTAAATTAGTTTATTGCCCTTCACGTGGTCACACGCAGCATATAAAACGTTTTTGACAATAAATTTATTTATCCAATCATTTCCAAAACTGTGTCAAATTACTACGCTCCAAAAGTATTTCGTAAACTTTTTCCAATGAAATTACGTCACATCACACAATTCTTAGATTTCGGGAAATATTCATAAATTTGAAATGTTTACTTAAAATTATCACAAAATCCTATTTTTTGAAATTAATTATTTATTTACGCATATGTAAGCAAGAAAATATTGTAGCATTCACTTTCTCTACCAATTTTTTTTTCCGATTCTCTATTACCAAATAAAAAATTATAATCATGAAGGTATTAATATCACCTCAATACAAAGTGACTCAGAATAATTACAAAAATGCTGTATCACGATCGTAGATACTAAAGAGTACCACTTTAACTTAACAGAGAGTCTTTATACTTTTTCCCAAAATCACGTACTTTATTTTTAAGCTACTGTCATTTCATAAACGTAATCAAATTTTGAACATTTTGCCCTCGCCGTTAAATTTGTTACCAGAGGATATTTATAATGCGTCCCGTCTCTGTACCCTAACTTCTATGCATCCGTCACACTACCTTCAAAGGAACAACGCACGACCGCATGATGTTGTCCTAGACCAGGGCCGTCCTCATGGACCGATCCAGAGCGGCAGAGCCAACAGCTCGAGCGCCTGGAAGAGCTTCGCTGCGAAGTCGTAAGTCGCAAGGGTTCTAGCGATATGGCGGAAGAAGCGCTGGCCTAAAAGAAACATCTTCATCATCTTTCAATTCTGTATGGCAATATTTGTATATTTTTGTGGATAATAGGTGATGTCACATTAAATAAATAATTAAATTCTTACGTCCTCTTATGCACGAATAATACAAGACGAATAATTTGTGAAGAGCTCACAATGTTTCGTTTTAAAATTTATTCATTTAATTAAATTATATAATGGACGATAATTGTAGTATTTATGCCAAATTCTTGGTGTGACACAAAATATTGAACTATGTTAAGCAATTTAAATCACTCGCACAGTATGATGTTAATCAATCCGAGTGTGAGAAGAAGAAAATTGCAAAACGCAAAGCAATAATCCTTGGCATGAAAATACATTTACCCGCAATAAATTTACCATTTTACACCATGTCATTAGTGACGAAACATCAGATAAATAAATTTATTTTTCAACGTAATTATCAAAAGACAATCTAACTACAGAGCATGTGACATATTTGAGAGTAGGGATAAATATTTTGTTGAACATTTAGTGTAGAACACAAAAGTGTTCTCACTTCAGACTTAAGTTATTGCTGATGAAATTACTGAGTTAAGTTATTACTGATTTTTCGATTTTTACTCATTTCTATTTTTCGTTCAAGAATATGTGTCAAACTAAATTTAGAAGTTCCTCATTAGATTATAATTTAAAATGTTTTCTGAGACTAATTGCACTTAATCATATTCACCACGGCCTAGTAAGATAAAAACCCGAAAATAATAGAAAAAGCAGCTAAAATATGTAGCACCTTTTCTTCCAATAAACTTTCCGGATACGATTCTTGCTCTGTAAATGCTAGTTTTTTTCTGTTATAAAATACCAGTTGTAAGAACTTACTCGACAATCATTACTGGACATTGAAAATTCTAAAACAATTCACACATAAAACATAAAAATTAAGGAAATATATATCTATTTCTTTTGTAATTCCAGAGAAAAATAGATACTGTACATATTTTAATATATTTTAACCTACAGACCGCATTAAAGCATCTATAACGTCTTGATTTTTTTTACATCTACGCAACAATGAATAAAAATTGCGTGTGAGTGCAACAATGGATTCTTATAAAAACGCACCAATATGAAAACTATTCTACCCCCTTCTATAGAGAAAAATATCGGAAATTCCAAAATTCCGTTTATAGATATTAAAATAGCTATGTTGAGGTACAAAAATTAAGTTGATATCTCAATCAATTCGTGAAAAATAAATCGGAAATTAAAAAGTAATAAAAATTGAGAGTCGAGGTGGATTTTCTAAATCTCAAGTAAACTGTGCACTTTTCAGTGCTTTGAATGTCATGTGTGCAAATTTTCATCAAGCTGGGATTAAAACTGTTTCTTATATCAAATTATTAAAATTAATCTTTCAAATCAATTAAGAAAAAATTCGAAAACTAATGAAAATGGGGGAGGAGGTTGTTTTTCGAAATCTCAATTATACAATGCTCTTCCCAGAGATGTGTACCTCAAGAGTGCAAATTTTCATCATGCTCGGGTTAAAACTGCAGATTTGTATAAAAAACGTACAAATTTACTCATAGCGCCCTAGATATTCTCTTTATTTATAGAGATAACATTTAAATATATTTAGATTACAGAGAAATTAGTTATCTGCAGTATTTTATTTCTGCTAATATTTTTGAATGAAGTAAAATATCAAATTCCCGTGCATTGACGACGTTGGCCCAATCTACTCTTCCCCTAGATACCCATCCCGTAGATTGTGGTTTAATATTACATACAAACATACACCGCCCGAAACACTCTTCTTTACATACGAGATACGATGTTAATAATAGACGTAAATCGCTCTATTATTTAATATTATATATGGTGCAATATTACGTGTGTGTATCCTCTTCAATAACTAGAGGTGGTTCCATGACGCAGACCACGTCCTACTCAGCGAAGGAATCGAAGATCCCTCAGGCATTCATCAACAAGGCCTCGAGAGCTTTCTCATGTGTATTCTCCTAGGAGCAGTTTGAGATTCTATGCGATATATGTATAATTACCCAACATAAAAGGACATCCCTAGGGCAAAACCATATTCCCTGTATCATGGGGGGTACTAAAGAGGTACTAACACATGTGTTGAGCAACCTTCATTGGACCCAAAATTAACCAACAAATATTTGAAAATTGATTTTATTTTATGTCTTTTGGCTAGGTTCAGGCCAAGAGACCTGCTCTTCCACCTAACTCTAATGGAATTGGGAAGGAGAGATGTTGGGTTGTCAGGGACCTTATGATACCGAACCGACATTTGTCTGGAGAAGGTAAGGGAAACCCCCGCTGAAAACCTCACCAACTTCGGCGGAGCAGGGTTTGAACCTACGCTCTACCGCTCAGTGAGATCGTGGATGCGAAGACGCTACCACTAGACCACCGCTATCGGTATATCGGTTTTATAAGAAAAATAATTTCCTTTTTCATTATACATATCGCGTAGAAATTAGAACGAATTTGTCGTAATACTTTTAATACTTCTAAAACGTAGTGTAAAATATGAAACGGAAACTCGACGTTGGTTTAAAAACATGAAAACACATTTCATGTGGTTTTTAATGGAATATTTTTGTTGAAACATAATGATTTTAGCAGTGTTATATCTGCCCTTTTAATGGTCCTTATCACATTTTTTTCAACACAAAACCAAAACGTATTAGTATTTATATTGATTATACCTGCTTAGAGCACGTAGGAAACTCCAGGTACGGACGTAACACCCCCCTTAAATTAAAGGGTGTTCATTTCAGACCACGGGAAAATTTGAAAGTACACTCACCTAGAACCACTTCGTAATGGACCAAATAGATCTCGATTTTTTTCAGCCGATTGCAATTCTTTCCTTAAACACTGTATAATTGGAAAGTAATAATGTTTATGGCGTAATAAAAATTTCTCTGTATCTCAGAAGTATCTCTCAATATGCTTCTATTTCCAATGTATTGAAACCCAAATATCAAGTTTAATATCAATGCATTTGTTCGTGAGTTATCGGGGGGAAAATATCTTAACTTACGGCAGGTGGGGTGCATGATGCCTATAAGTGTACTCCATTAAGTACCTGCAAACCTTCCCGTTAAATAGGGCACTGTCAGTCAAGTCTGATTCTCACCTCTTCGTGGGGACCCCTGGGCAATTCAGTTAACCCAAAGGAACTTTAGAAGTCCCCGAGATGCTGGTGGTTGGCGTCATGTGCCTGATTTTTTCTATGCAGGATCTCCTCTGAGATTTTTGTTAGATGTATGCTGGATACTCCTCGTCAGCATAGGGTGTAGCTAACGGGAACGAGCGGATGGTGAATTTTCGGCGCCTTATAACGGGAACCCGAGGGTAAGGAAAGGAAAGCCCCGACTGAAAACCTCCAGGAGACTGCTTTACAGGCAGCAAGGAGAGTGGCGACTCCAATGTTCTCCAGCTATGTGTGTCCTTTGCTTCCACATACTAGAGGTAGACTTTCTTCTGTGTTCTTTCCTATATGGCCTTTCTTGATCAACTCTTGTTTGTTTCCACCCCAACAGTATTAGATTATTCTAGGCTAAAGGAAGTCTTTTCTATGTTTTTCTTACTTTACTCTTTAGGGGAGTAAACCCACCCAAATCCCGCTGGTCGAAAGTGGTGGGGACCTGACCTATCCGTAGGGTTGATTAACACACTTATGGTTTTCAAATTGATTTAGAGTAATTTAGATAGCCTCGGACAGATGGAACAACTTAGACGACCGCGCAATGGACAAGATATGAATATTGGCATATGGAATATTGCATCATTTACCGGAAAGGAAGTAGAAATAGTAGATGAGATGGAGAAGTTTAAACTGAAGATACTGAGGATTAGTGAAGTCAGGAAGAAGGGTCAGGGTGAGATGGAAAGGATACACATTGAGAAACAATGGAGAAGAAAGGAAAGAAAAAGGGGTAGCTGGAGTGAGAATTATAGTCCACTAAGAAATTAATGAGAGAATAGTAAACTGGAAACCCATAAACTCAAGAATTATACAAGTAGACATTCAATCGGAAGAAAGAGTGGCACAGGTTGAAATATATGCACCACCAGAAGAGAAGACTGTATTAGAAAAGGAATGTTTGTACTCAGAACTACAGAGAATAATACAACAAGCACAGGAAACAAATGATCAAATAGTTATAATGGGAGATTGGAATGTTCAAATAGGACTAGATATAAGGAAAGAGAAAGGTAGTATGGGGAAGTACTGAGGAGAAAGTATAAGAAATGAAAATGGAGATAGAATGTTGGGATGCTGTATTGAAAACCAGCTGCTGTATTGAAAACCAACTTTGTTCCCTCACAAGAGAATACACCTGTTTACCTTCGAAAGCAGAAACCAGAAGATCATAAGAAGCATGATAGACTACTTAATATACACAAAAAACTTTAGATACGCTGCAAGAGATATCCGAGTTTAGAGAATTCCAGAACTAAGCACTGAACACAAGCTAGAGGTGATGAAAATTCAAGTTAAAACTCCACCACAGGAACGTTTCAAGAAATACGAAAAAATTAAAAGCGAGGAGCTTAGAAAGGAAGAAATAAGGAAAAGATATGAACTGGAACTAAGAAGAGGAGACAAAGAGGACGACTTAGAAGGAAAATGAATACACCTAAAAGAAGTAATATTGGAGACTGCAACACAAGTAAACGGGAAGAAAACAATTAATACAAGATTTAAAAGATACAGATGGAGTAATTAGAATGTAAAGGAGTCAGTTAAAAAGAAAGCCTATGTGAAGTATGTGAAAACAAAATCACAAGATTGGGAAAAGTATGTGGAGGTCACGAATAGGGCAGGAACAGAAGTTAAAAGAGCATGGGAAGAAAGAGGCATGGGAAGCGATTGGACCGGAAGCGGAAGGAAAATATCACCATAAGATAGTTTTCTGGCACGTAGTTAATGGATTACGAGGGAAACATAAAAGAAACGGTACGAAGCATTAGGGACCAGGATAACAACTTAAGAACAGGGCAGACAGATGTTAGAAACATGGAGGAAATATTATGAGGACACCTTTAGAACGGAAACCACAGGTGAGCAGGAAGATGTGAGTGAGAGTCACGATAACTGTTCACCATTGGGAAATGAAAATGTGGAGGAAGGCAATTCAAACCTGGTCAGTGAAAGACACTAGGGAGGAGGAGCAAAAGACGAGATTTCAGTAACAGAGAGGGAAGTAGAAGATGCCGTGAAAAGAATCCAAATTGGGAAATCGCGGGTCCAGATGGAATAACCCCAGAAAAGATCGAGTATATTGGTAAGACTGGAAAGGAATGGATAACAGATTTATGTCAACAAGAGTGGAAAGAGGGAAGAACACCTAAAAATTGGGAAGACAACATAATAGTTCCTATATATAAAAACGGAAGTACTGTGAAATGTGAGAAGTATAGGGCAATCTGTCTTTCATCATGCATGAGTGACGTCTGTTCAAGAATAGTGGAAAACAAATTGAGGGAAGTAGAAGAGGATTTAGAAGAGGAATAGGGAGCCTTTAGACCTTTTAGATAAACAGAGACCGCTGCAGAGGGCCATAAAATTCGACGAAGCGAAGAGTGTCTGTGTTCTACGCATTACTTTTTGTCAGAAGTGGAAGGGAGGTAGAAAATTGCTAACATATAATAAATGACGTCGTCTGAATTGAAACAGGGAAAGAACGGAGAATCACGGAATACATTTTGTAAGAGACGAGGTCGACGTTGGTGAAAGATTGTAGCACTCATGTTTTCGTCATAAAAATTTTATATAATTATTACATCATTTTGCAATTCGTTTTCCTTGATTTTTTATCATTTATTTACATTTTAACATATTGTAGTTATTGTCTAATTAAATAACCTCCGGTGATAGCCTTAAATAATTATTTCAATAAATTTTGTCGACGGTTTGTTTGTATATTTCATTTATTTAATATCTCATTTCCAACTTCTGTAGTAATAAATATATTATAATATTAATATCCTTCATTCAGTGTTCGTTGTCAGTTTTCGTGTATTCCCAATTGCTTTGTCGTTAAGTTGCTAACCAAGTCACAACAACGGATACTATCGCATTCCTCAACTCATTCAAATACCTAATCTGTTCATCCCCTCCCGTCCAGTACCCAAACCCGTTCACAAACGACACACTGCTAAGCACAGCCGCCCAAAACCACGTAAAGAGTTCTACTCAAATATGAAGCCAACACTTCCACACAGAAATCAAACATGCTCATATTAGCTGATTCGCACGGTCGTCAGATGCCCGGCGTTTTGCGTGGATTGCTTCCTAGCCAGTTCTCAGTCTCCGGTTTCTTTAAGCTAACGCTCTTTTTGCTGAAATTTTTCGAGAACTGGACACATGCACAAAAAAAAGCACAGAACGGGACACAGTAATCATCATTGGTGGACAGAACGATATTAACTTGGGTCGTCATTTCAATGTGTCTGAACATCTACAAAAACTAAAAATTGCCTCTCAGCACACACACATAGTACTCTCTAGGCTGCCTCCACGCTTCAACGTTCCACAAATAAACCACGCAATTAACCTGGTAAACATCTCCCTAAAACATAACCTGGTAGACACAAAATATACATTTTTTTATTTGCAACCATATCTGACTGCCAAGGACTTTACCCAGCACGGTTTACATCAGAGACCGTCTACGAAACATCAACTTGGTTCTCTCCTAGCTTCACATCTGACCTCACCTCATCCACCTGCCCCTTTAACCACTCCTCCTCCTCCACCTAAATCATCTCCTCCTCCCCCTACCACTGCTCATACCTCATCATCACCACCTCCTCCTCATCCTATCTCCACACCCATTTCTTCTCCTGTCCCCATTCTTTCATCTACTGCTTCCTCATCTATTCCTCTATCCACATCTCCTGCCGTCCCCATACACAGTTACAACTTGCGCTCAAAAGTACGATGTAGTACACGAAAGTGACAATCGCGTTCGGGTGCAGTGTGCGAGCTTAATCCGGAACTAGAAGATGTACCTCATTCATATTCCTCTCCACAATCTAACGTCGATTCCATTTCTCGTGAATCACAAACTCTTCGCGAAAATAAAATAATTTTATTTCATCATTTCATTATTATTTAGCAAGTTTTTACTGTCGGCAAAATTTTAAAGGAAAAAATCCACACTGGGGTACGTGCATCTTCGTTCGTAATGATATTTTATCTTCTCCACTCAGGGTATTTTTCTTGACCCATCCAAAGCATTCGATGTCATCGATCTCGAAATTCTCCTTTCCAAATTGCATTCTTTAGGCAGTCGTGGACTTCCACATCAATGGCTAACTTCTTACTTAAAAGATAGAAATCAACACGTCGAAATATCCTATACTAAAATTAAAACACTTCAGAAACAAAGCCACTTACTCGCGGAGTACCCCAAGGTTCAATTCTGGGCCCTATACTCTTTTTATTGTATGTGAACGACATGTCATCATCCACATCAGATAGCAAAATGGTTCTTTTTGCTGATGACACTCTNTAAACACGCCAATGCTCAAAAAGTTTTGTCTAACCTTTCGACTTGGTTCCATGCAAATCGTCTCATTGTAAACACTGACAAAACAGTGTCTATTTCATTTCACTATAGTAATACAAAATCTTTACCCCATGTTTCTCTTTCTTTAAACGGAACACAATTAAAAACTGTTACGAACACTAAATTCTTAGGTCTCCATATTCAAGACAACCTCAAATGGAATTGTCACATTTACAATCTTAATTCCCAATTAAGCAAATTGTGTTACGCATTCCGAATCTTAGTTAACGCAGTTAGTCCACATTTCCCGTTGTGTATATTTTGCAAACGTTTACTCCCATTTACGTTACGGCATTACCTTCTGGGGTAATTCCGGTCAGAGTATTCAAACTTTCAGAATTCAGAAGAGGATAGTTCGGATAATTTGTAAATCTCACCCCCGAAACTCTTGTAAACCTTTATTCAAGGAATTAAATATCTTAACACTTCCCTGCATTTATATTTATGAAACGGTTGTGTTTGTTAAGATCGAATTACTGAAGTTCCACCCTTGCTTCATACGAAACAGTCTAGTTCACGAACTCAATACCCGCAATAGTAATCATATTCAGCGCCAAAGAGTGTCAACCACTCTTTGCCAAAAAGGACCTTATCATTCGGGAATCGTCCTATATAATTCCCTGCCCAAGAGTATAAAAGATATTATGAAACGGAATCTCTTCAAATCTGCGGTTAAAAATTACCTCATGCACCAGTGCTTCTTCACTGTAGAAGAATTTATTGATTTTAATAAAAGTTAAATTCGTCTTGTACTTTATCACGCCATTGCTGTAGCACTTTTTAAACAACTTATAACAATTTCAAAAACTATTTTCTTGCATGATTGTGTTGTCTTATGGCTTATATTAATTTAGTTTTATGTGTACTCAACTTTGGCACGGTTGTGTACATTAATTCTGTAGCCCCATCCTGGCCCGGGTTTTTCTCTGGTTTTCCTTCGGGTAGAGGCGGATTTCTTATACAGGTTCTCTAGACTTATGGGCATGTTTATTGTAATAATAAATCGTGAATTTAGTGTTATTTCTATTCTTATGATTTTTAAATAATATACTCAGAATAATCTATAGTTCGATAATAATTTGTACGTGTAAAATAAATTTTTTGTGTTAAATTACAAACATATTGGCATTCTATTAGTATTATAACTCGCAGCTAATTTTTTATTTTATCTAGGAATTTTTATTAAAAATTTTGAATCCGCCTCTGCCTTAGGATCCTTGATCGTAATAGATGGGATGGTCCCTTGTATGCTTCCGGAGAGTAAATTAGTATATTGTTCTCCTCGTGGGCATACGCAGTTTGTACTGGTTATTTGACAATAAATTTATTATGATATGGATTCTAGCACTGCAATGAAGACGCAGATCGTGGGCGAGAAGGGACGTAGAGATTTTTATGAGGTAAAAGAATGACAAAAGATAGCAGACTTTGAGATCGAGGGTGAGGGTGAGCTGGATCCTTAGCTTTTAGAACTGTCCGTTGAGTAGGTGACGAAGACCAGAAGGTCAGCGACGGTTTGGCGACCGTGGTCGAACCGTAGATAAAGAATGTGTTGAAGAGATGGGTGTGGCATTTTAAAATTTCGAAAGTTGCCTGAATGTAGTATTATATTATTTTTTTAAAGCGTCTGGTTAGGATCGCTGAGGGGGATGGGTGAAAAAGATGACGCCGTGGAAGTGTGAAAAATTACTAAGAAGGAAACAGATAATTGGCCGGAGACATGTATTCGTCGTTCTAAGAGTAACCAATAGCGAGGAATCCACGTGGAGGTCGAATTTAATTTGATTCGGTTAAAATAGTTGTATGGTTTTTGAAAACTGAGCAAATCAGCAACCCTCTGATGGAGAGAGTGGGGACGTGTCGATAAAATCTCAAGCATAGACGCTCCGTGATAATTATAACTGCATCATTATTCTCAGATAATTATCATAGCATCATCTTATTGATTATCATAGCATCATGAGATGTACTTAGAATTTTTCGACCATTAGGTCTTAATGCATTTCATACAAGTTGCACTTAAGTGGCATCTTGAACTTGTCAAAATTTTACGAAGTTGTCGAAACTTCAACTTCTAAAAGTTTCTCTGAGAACAAGTTGAAAACTAATTTTTTTCTTTTGGTCGTTAATTAGTGGCGACACCAAGACATTCTGATCGCATCTCAACAAGTTTTAATGAACTTTTATGACGAAAGAACTTTTATTGCGATGGTGATGCGCTGTTTTTCCGAGAAGGAGCGGAACTTCGCCTTGCGCGGCAACCACAGGAGGGTCTGGTCTCAGATCATGAATGAGCTGCCCGCTGGGTCGAGAAAGGGATCACTGCACGAGTCAATGCTTATACTAATGGCATTCCAATCTCCAACCACTTTATTAGATTAATCTGTTCATCTGTAACCAAGGTAACCTTTGTGCAGGTTGCGACCAGTATTAGTAGCGTAAGTGGCAGCGAGAAGACTACGACCGAAACAAATTATGGCCCTGGTTCAGAACATTTGTTATTTGATTGTTAATTAATTAGGAAGGGCATAAAGAAAATGAGCAATGATAATGGTTTATCTCTTTAAATTCAATTCATATTTCCTGTAAATAACTGGTAATATTAAATACCAGGAGAGTCTATAAAGAGTGAATTAACGTTCAGTGTTATGAGGGATAATGTGTGATTTTGGGGTTATATGCATGTTAGTTGTATGTAAACGTATTGTGTATATAAATAATTAAGTCAAAGTTTTTTTAAATGCATTTTCCTATAGTAAGGAACCTCAGTTTGTGTTTTCGCTTACTTCAAAAGAATTCGAACCTACTTAATGCATTTGATTGGCGCACGAGCTGGCAAAGGCTACTATATTCATGTGAGTGTTACCCACTATCCCTGCTTTAATTACTATGTTTCATATACGAGTATATAGAGAAAATGATGCGCAGAGGGAAAAATACATATATCGCCTTTATAGATGTGAAATCAGCCTTTGATACACATGAAAGAATCAGCCTTTGCCTATGAAAGAACTATGGTCAACGCTTGAGAAAGCAAAAGTTCCAAGTAAACTTGTAGAGGTCATCAAAAGCATATATAACAACGTCAATGCAACTGTGATATTAGACGGTCAATATAATGGGAAATACAATGTCAACAAAGGGGTGAAACATGGAGATTACCTAAGCCCACTATTATTTATTATATTTATGGACCAAATAATGAAACAGACTAAGAGACGTACCAAAAAATATAAAGTAGGGAACTGGAATTTGAGGTCCGTATGGATTCAGTTGTTGGTATATGCAGATGATATATTACTCATCACCAGAAGCCCAGAGGAATTGCAGGAAATGGTTCAGGAATGGGGAAATGTACTGGAAGATAGGGTGATGAAGATTAACATAAGTACGATCAAGATAATATGCATAGGTAAAGATAGAAAAGAAATGAGGATTAACTGGAGAGGCAAACAATTGGAGCAAGTAACTGACTAAGTTCTTGGGTACCATCATATCAGAAGATGGAAGATATGAAGATGAAATTAACAACAGAGTATATACACCAACTTTTACATACGAAATGGAAAGCGTACCCAGTCACATCAAGACACAAAGCAGAATAACAGCAACAGAAATGAAGTTTCTGAGTAAAATAGTGGGCAATACAAGAAGAAATAGAATAAGAAATTCTACCATCAAAGATTAACTCAAAACTGCACCGCTCATAAAAACCATAGAAAATAATGTACTGAAATGGTTTATAGAATGTGTATTGTGGCAGAACGAGTCTTTTACGTGTTAAATAATACAATAAAATGTTCTAGAACTTATAACTTTGATCTTTTATGCGCCTCGGCTAGCTCGATCTCAGGGTTCCACAAATTTCTAGGGCTCGCAATTTTTTAATGAAGGGAACGACCATACTGGGGTTCCACTACAGGAAAACGCTATTTGACAAACTAAATCCATTAAATTTAATTAACATGAATCACTTACAATAAATTAAAAAAACCCTCATGCTATCCCCCAAAAGAAACACACATAACTTCTAGCCAATGTAAACTTGAAATACACTAGTATTTCCGCCGAATTCGACTTCTCAACGACAAACATAAATTTTAAACAAATTGAACATTTTGAATAAACATTAAAATAATTTCTTCTTTGACAAATAAAGCAAACACTGAATTTACAATAACTCTTGCTTCTTGAAATGCAATTACATTGATATTGTATTTAAAAGATATAATTAAGTGGAGTTCTTTCTTGCTAATTGGGCCTTCTTCATTAATCATAAAGTCCAAAGTTCTAAGTCCCTCTGAACAATAAGATCCGCACTCGTCTTCTCGCAATAGCGCATGACGATATGTGATGGATGACACCAACAATCGTGAAATACCTCAACCTGATGATCAATCAAGCAGTGCAGTGTTGAGTGGAGGGTGCGTCAACCGCACGGGACGCCGGCCTGGCCTCGATCTCAGAACGACTTCCGGTTAATGACGTCACGAGCGCCAGCAAACCTGGTGGTGCCTTCCTCCCACAAGCTATGCTGCCTGGATGCCCTCAGGAGCGGCGTGGACCCAAACCATCATGGTTCAATTTCAATGGCGGTCCTCGGTTTCTCGGAAAAGCCCACCGACTGGGCATATTTTCCGTACGAATTTTGTCGCGTCTCAGATTTAGAATTCGCTGCCGAAAATGCTAGCCAAAGACTGATGAATTATTTCCGGAAAATAGCGAACTCGGAAATCTCATCTGACATCATGAGCTAGTCAGATAACTTCGAAAATAAGACTGAGTCGTGGCTCTGCTCACAAAAAAATCTACAAGTCTTCACTTCGCGCAAAAAAATCTCGTGTATCTCTGATTCTACTTCGCGCGGAAAAAATCTCGTGTCTCTCATCTCGAATTTTCATTTGCCATTTTCCTCAAATGGACTTCATCCCTTCCTACACCTCTTTTTTCCACTCTCAGGTCTTCCAACATTACGTGACGAAAAGCTTCCAATGTCACAACTGTTCCCCCTCCTGTGCCTAAATTCTGATTGGGAATTTTGTGTAATTTTGAACTATTTCTACCCGCTCTTTTGCAACGTTTTTTTCTTAACAGGTTGTCACTTGTTCCTTCCCCCTGCGTGTCCTCGGTTATACGGCCGGGGTGGGTAGTTTTCCCACTCCCTCGCTTGCTTGCAATTTCTAAACAGTAATAAATTTTCTCTTCAACAAAGAGCTCATCGCGGGTCACTGCGCCCCCGCCAGATGTGAACGTTCCCTTTGTCGCATTTCTCAACGGTGGACTTTTAAATTTTTAGAGAGTAGGAAGACTTTCCTCTCCCGCTCCATCGCTCGTTCTCCAGATTTAAAAAGCCCGAACGAGGACGATTTCTTCATTGTAATCACGAAATTATTCAAATCTCACTATATAGAATGGACATGTGTATAGAATGAAAGAATACAGAAAGTCGAAACAAATTCTGGAAGCAAGACCGGAAAGGAAAAGAAATCTTGAACGGCCCAGAGGAACCTGGGAAGGTCATATTATATATATGCCATAAGAGTGGTACTACAATCCGAGAAGTAAAGTGCAACGCACAAAATAAGGAGTATGTCGAATTGCTAACCCGACGCTGAAGGGCATAAGGGAAAGAAGAAGAAGAAAAAGAAGTGTCTAGGTGACAAGCGAACACGCTAGTCCCTTAGTCACCGGAGGGATGTTGACCGGAATGGCAGAGTGTCTACACAAAAAGGTTCATTTTCGTGAAGGCAGAACTTGAAACAGACAAAAATAACATGGTATTTGTTTGTGTTATTATCCTATCCCAGTAGAAGGAAGTGTGTGTACGCTCAAAGTGTGCATCAATACATATAATGAAACACATAACGATTTTGATAGGTAGTCCCAGTTTATTATCTGACAATGATTACAAAATCACCTTTCTTTCTGTCATTTTATCTCGTTTTTCATTACGAACATCATTTTCTCATGCACTCTGACAATTTGAGTGCCTATAAGTTCTGTCTCCAGTGAGTCGTAAACCAAAATAGTTCAATTTTCATCACTCTGTATATATTGAAATACATCATCAATGTATAATCTCGTATTCGCACTAAGTGGACAAAGAAAAAAAGGGGGTACTGTATAAAAATATCCAGCTGTTTTTTGTTTTTGTATTTTACATTTCTGTGTCCCCGTCCAAGTATCTCTATCAAAGTGGGTTTTATCATCCTCCTGCGAACTTCATGGCCACTTCGCCGAGACATCTCCCCACTGTGGACGATTCTACGGCAGCTGAGTGCCTTTCGTTGTTCACCGGCAAATAGTTTTGTGTCGCTGCGTGGAGTGACATACCACTGACGTCAATCAAGAGTGCTTTCTTCCATCCCATCAACGTCAATTAAATATTCACGGAATGGATGACGCCAGTTTAATTTTTCATAACAAAGCTTTCTTTCAAACATTCGCATTCGCTTAAATAATTTTAGATCGCGTTCTCGTGCTTCCTCAC
>NNCF01127546.1:218893-230504 GCA_002313205.1 Laupala kohalensis | reverse complement strand
TCATATTTTCGTGTTTTCCTTTCTTTTTTTTTTTTTGATTTCTTAGTGTGGTCTTCTGTTTGTATTTCAGTCTTTTGAGATTTCTGTTATGTAATTGTCAAAAATTTTGCCGTGGCTTTAGTTAAAAAGGGATAAATGCGCATTTTTCACATCTACATTTCAAAGCTTTACATTTCAATTATTTGTAATACATATTTGTTCTTCAATTTATGTCGTACTGTTTTTGTGAAATCATTGTGAATCTTTATTGTCATATTGTGAATTTCCATTGTGTTGTGTTTTTGATTGTCTGTGCATTTGAAAGGAACTAAACACGACTTCCTAAAAATCTAATAGAAACTCGTCGAGTAGGGAAGTTTCGAAATATTGTAAAATTTTGTCTGTACAGTTCGCTTTTAATTATCAAAATTATATGATATTAACAATTTTTTANTATTTATTTATTTATCGTTTGGCTTACACTTGGACATAGATTAAGCATAATATGTTATAATTAGAACAATGTAATCTAAGCACTTAACACAAATCTTAAATGTTAACATCTAGGCCTTCCATCCAGGAAATTGCAGGATGCTTCGCTTCGTAAAAGTCCGATTTTGGTCCTGGGTAAGATCTGGTTTCGCACTCACTGACGATGTGGTCAATTGTCTGTCGAGGGGCTCCACAATCACGCTGGGGGCTTGAGATCTTACCCCATTTGTAGAGGAGGTCCTGGCAAACTCCATGTGAGGTACGGATCCTGTTCAGTACTTTTTCCACTGTTGACGAGGGAGCTCAAACCCGGGAGGTTTCTGTGTAGGATCGATGAGGGACGTAGAGTTATCCTCCTTCCAAGTTCTTTTTTTTTTGGTGAGGCTTTAGGGCTCGTCAACATCGAAGGTCATTAGAGCCCATCTTCCAAGTTCTGCGCCACTGTTCACTGATGTTAGACTCTCCATTTGCCACTAATTGCTCTGCTAGTATAATACAACTTAAAATTAACTGTTTTAAAACAAAAAATATTGAGTCAATCATGTTAGTAAGTACATGGTAAGAGTACATTTTTAAAAGGAATTATATTTGAATTAAATGTTTTCTACTATTAACGTCCATTATATATACGATAGATAAATAAATAAATAAATAAATTTCAACTTACGATATTTTTACGGACGATTACAATACATATTGTTCTTATTAAAACGCACAACGTAACGACTCGTGGTTTGAGTCGTCGATTGGTGGTAACACATTGTAACAATAAACATGAACGTAGCAACATATTTTAGTAAGAACACAATATATTGTAATCGTCCATGAAAAGGTCCTACGTTGTTATTTATTTCTTATGTAAGTATACTTCACTATTACCGTTATATTGACACTGTGTATAGTAGGTCTATTTTTATTATTTAAAAAATACAATAGTCACCGTTGTGTTCATTGCACAGTAAACAATAAATATTACTTTAAACATTTTCATAACATATAGCTGTGTTTTACAATAAAAGCGTTGTGTAGTATGACAAATAATTAGTTTTCGTTGTTCGGAACACGCAGAAGAATTGTGAAAGCCATTTTGGTGGAAATTTAAGGAATTCAGAAATGGATGTTGTCTGGCAGTGAAAAGCGATCTGGGTGGCCAGCTGGTTTTAGGAAAGTGTCAAGGGAAGGATCCCTCAGAGACGACGCGACAAAAACATTTTCAGTCGAGGTTTAAAACAAAATAAAATTTAAGTGTTATTGCGAAGGTCTGTGTTTGAAATTGGAATAGAAATGTATTAAGTGAAAGAGACGCGAAATTAGCTGTCTTCAATAATTGGAGTGTGTGGAAAAATGATAAACAATTCTTGAAGGGACGACAAGATAGGAATGCTAACTTAGCCGTGCCTTAGCCGCTTTGAGGGGTGAAGTTAATGTGTCACAAGGCGAATTATGAATTTTGGGGAGCCATCTGGCTAAAGTCAACGAGAATGACACAGGGATACTTTGTTTCGCAGAACTAAGAAGAAGGGCAGATCGACCTTGTATAAATAATAGTCGGGTTGAACCCAATTAGAAATTTCGTGCCAGCGAGCGGTATTCGGAAACGTAGTGGTGTGGGAAAATGACCATTCAAAGGTATTTTTGGGGGCTTGTAGTGGAAAGAGGTGTTGGTGAGATTTGCCAGACCTTTCTAAATAAAAAACTGGTTTTGTTGGAACGACACTCATAAAATTTTATGATCTAAGTTAAACGAAATGTCAAAGCTAATAGGAAATTTTTGGAGGATAAACAGATTTTCGGAACTCGTGAAAGGAACTCGTGAGTATTAACAAATACTGCTATTGGCTGAGAACCTTTCTACGTCACTTGGTGACTGACCTATTAGAGATACCTCAATTGTTATTCAGATTTTCGGCTCACGTGGTCGTTTGATCAAAGTTCGGTCTCGTCAAATGACGAGGTCAGATACTCTGATTGTTGAAATCAAACTTAACTTTCGTGAGCGAGGAACTTTTTCTTTGGAACATGAACATCTCACAATCTTGGTGATTTGTTGTTCTATACCATGTGTCATTACGAGCATGTCACATGTTGATCATTTGGCTTGAGTTGATCACAACTTTAATGAACTTTGGAATTTTAAACCTACGCTGTTGATCAGTTATACGTTTCGGTCGCCGGCGTGCTACAAGCACCTATGAATTCGAACAAGCAACACTTCATCGATTAAGAACTTTAATAAATGTCATCGAGTGCGGTGTCTTTCTCAATGGGATCGGAAGGAGATGGTCATGGCTTGCGATATTCTGAGTGGGTGGTCGCCTGCTTCTAACTCTGATGAATGGGAGAATTTCGAAGGCCTGGCGATAATCACGAATGGCGTACTGGTCTGACATCACTTCATGTGGCTATTGATGATCTACCTTGGATGTATTATAATTAAGGTAATTACTGACTGGTTGCATCCAATATTTCGTTTATAATTCGCTGCGAGAAGAACCAGTTAATTGAACTCTTATGTCTGGGTTATTGTTTAAAGACACTTGTGGTTCAAGAACATTAATGGACAAGGACATTAAAGATAAACATTAATTGTTTAAAAAAATCATACTCTCAATTGCCAAGCGTAATTGATTGTTGACTGGAACAATTGTCTAACCGGTATCATAATTGTTTGAAGAGAGTATTCTTTCATTATGCATGGTCATTGTGATTTTGGGGGAACATTCAAAGGGTATATGTTTCGGATAGTGCTTGCGTGTGAAAAATTAGTAAGTAAGAATATTGTATAATTTGGATGAATAAATAATTAAGATCAATTTTACACAGTGTTGTGTTTCCTTCTCGAAGGACAAGGTATATTTTACGATCTATTAGATGGGCCGAACCCTATATGCCCTAGTTGTTTGATTGAGCAGCGAAAGCTGACTTCAATGAGCCAGGTAAGTGCTAACGATCTATTAGATGGATCGAACCCCTGCTCCTTTGGTTATGTTATAGTAGTTAGCGGGCAGTTGCATGGATGCTCTGTACAAGACCTGCGCGAAGCATGTCTGTTTTCGTCCTGAAGTGATCTTGTTCCTTCCACCCCCCACTCACGTTCCCCTACTCCTGTCCGCTGCCACCCGTTCCGCTGGGTGTGTCTTTACACAAGTGGAGCGGAGAGGAGAAAACGCAAGTGTGTCTTTAGCCTAGAGATGTACGTTTTCGCTAACTTACGTTATGTCTGTTCATCGTGTTCGTGACCCCTACCCAATCAATGTGCCTATAACATGAATATTCTTATTAAATAATGAGTATTTCAAAAATGTATTGTTTTTAATATTACAGACAAATGACACTAATTTAATTGCTATAAAAAACTTATTTATAGGGCGATATGAATGAGAAATATATGCATTAAAAATTAAGTTAAATTAGGAATCTGTAAAATGAAATCATAAGTGATTTGTTTACGGTAAGTCACATTTTTATACCATCAATTAATTTTAAAATTAGTTTTAAAATGTATAATTTAGTTTTTATTCTTTATACCTTTTATTCTAGTTGGTCTCGGTATTTCAAAAAGGTTTATTTCGTTTTTCACGAAGAATATTTTATATAGTATGTATTAAAAATAATTTATTTTCTTTTTGTACAATATATCGTTTTTGTTATTTTATAATGATTCAAGTTTTATTTTCATAACCTTTCAGTTTTTGCAACTTAAATCATTTGTAAGTAATTTTATGGTAACAATTTTACTTGAACTCTTTCTTGTTTGTATAGTGTGTCTTGTGTGGGTGGTTGCGCGGAGGAGAGGGCCATATGTCCTGCGCCTCGCGTCACAATAAAGACATTGTTGTTATTATTATTATTATTATCAAAATAATTTTCTTAGTCCAGTAATTGGATTATTTTTGGATCAATGTGATATTATTCCCATTGCAGTAATCACAAAAGTCCCAAGTGACTGAATCCACTCGCCATCACAGGGAGCGCAGCGCACTGATCCGTTTACGCGCAGTCGAGTGGATGATGCGATGCGCAACCTGCTTCTCATTCGGATGAAACGTGCGCTCGACGTAATTACATTAAAGTAACGCAGCCCAACAACAGGGAGTCTTGGCGCTTAATTACAAATATGTAGAACCAAGGTATCATTATTACGTTATCCCATGTAATCCCCTAAGGAGTATCCCAAACACATCGTCCAATTCGTTCCCCGGAACATCGGATGATACAGGTGCTCACAGACTCGTACTGACTGGCAGGACCGCAAAATGATCAATTCGTGCCGTCCCAAAGAGAGAGGTCATNTATATATATATATATATATATATATATATATATATATATATATATATATATATATATATATATATATGTGTGTGTGTGTGTGTGTGTGTTTTTCATTGAATGTAAAAGCATAATATTAAACAAAGAAATACAAAATTCAGTTATACTGTGTTTTATTGGTCATATTTTCAACGGAGTCAATATACAGGCCAACCTTCTTCCGTTTCTCAAGCACTTCCAGTGACTATGCCTCTTGCTGCTTCCCGTAAGAATGGCCCATCCCCACCACGGAGAGGTGGGCGTAGTCTGTTTTTCATCTCTTCGTATTGGCATTTGTCTTGTTCTGTTAAAACTTTATTGCATCGCGAATACGACAAATCATATTCACATTCTCAGCAAATGCCTCATACAGTGGTCCACTTAAAAATATTTCCTGGTTGCTGATTAATCTTCTTATCCCATGTGTCATTAAGTATATAATGTAATATCTGGTTTCCCCGTTATACAGAGTACAATCCCACAACAGATGATTGACGCCTTCCGCTCCTTTGTCTCATACATAATCTGCTGTCTCAGCTTTATTTATTCTAAGTGGGTAACTTTCGAAATTCCTGTGTCCTGTAAGCATATCAATCATATATATGGATAGTTCAAACCATGTTTTATTCTTCATTTTATAGCCCACATTTGGTATGAAACGGTGTAGATTTCTACCTTTCGTTGACGCATCCCATCTGATTTACCATGCGCGTAAAAAAAAAAAAAGAAGTGAAATAGATTATGGAAGACGGCTCAAAGTGAAAGGATAAGATGAATATGCAAAGACATCAAAAGTGCGAGAACAACTAACGGTAGTACATTATAAGAGAAAAGCTATTTCGTTCTTAAAAAAAGATGTATATATTTTTTTGCAATATGTAACAAAAATTAGAGAAAATAAAAATGTGATAAGGAGGAGATAATAGAGGAAAAGGAATATATGGAAGAATAGGATTAAACCAAACCGGAAGACAATGTAAATTGCAAAACAAATCTTCGGGAAATCGAATGTCAGGAATGGAATGTACTAAAGAGTTTAAATAAATAAAAAATCATGGCACTTCTTTCAACTTATGTCACCACTTTATCATTCGAAGCAACGATCTTATCGTTCCTGAATTCTCTCGTCTTCGTTTCGCGACTCTATCGGCGAAAACGTGCATCTCTCTTTATCTTCAGACGTACACCTGTTATAAACCGCTCATCACTGGCAACGCTAACGATTTTTGGGACACTTATATAAAATACTTAAGGATCCCTTCCCTAATGAATGCGCATGACATTTTAAATAATTTTTTGACATTTTTTTATTTTATCGGACTGTAAATGTATGTCAAAACAAATACTATAAAAGGACATAAGTGGCAATTGCGATACTTTCTATGAAAAAAATAACTACATTTTTTACTTGACTTATTTGGTACTTCTATATCGTTAACTCCGAATGAATCGGTGATCTATTTTGAACATATGTTCCATGTGTCAATTTAATGTTTATAAAAGAATTATATACATTTGTTATAATTTCCATTCATATTTCCTTCACACAGCCTTCCCTCCACATAGTCACTACTACTCAAGGCATCCATCAGTAATAATTTCAGTTTTTACTAAGACTACTATTTACAGAAAAGTATAAATATAAGTAACCCGGGTTCCCCATCCTGGCCCGGGTTTTTCTCCGGTTTTCCTTCGGGTAGAGGCGGATTTATCATACAGGTTCTCTAGGCTTTGTCTAGGGGCGGGTCTATTGTAACAATAAATCGTGAATTTAGTGTTATTTCAATTCTTTTGATTTTTAAGCACTATACTCAGAATAATCTATAGTTCGATAATAACTTACATGTAATTTTTTGCTTAAAATTACAAACATATTGACATTCTATTAGTATTATAACTCGCAGCTAACTTTTTATCTTATCTAGGAATTTTTGCTGAATTTTTTGAATCCGCCTCTGCCTTAGGGCCCTTGATCGGAATTGATGGAATACGTCCCTTGCTTGCTTCCGGAGAGTATATTACTTTAACGTCCACCACGTCGTCGATATGCAGTCTGTACTGTTTTTTGACAATAAATTTATTTAAGTATGAAATGTTAGTTGGTAAAGAAGTGGTGATATAAAAGTGCAGAAAAAATCATATTATATTTTAATTATACCGTCCTGTGCCAAGGAACGCACCTGCGGGAATAGTTCCCACACTATCCTTTGTACTACCGGATATTAGTAGAGACATCAGCTACGAAGACGAACTGACCAAGTCAGGAATATAAGAAGGTAGGAGACATATAAGGAAAGTAGTAGGCCGTAATACCCTACAGAGACATTTACACATTATAGGAATCATTCAGGATCTAATGTGTAGGAGATGCAGTAAGGAAGAGGAAACCTCCGCGCATGTACTCTGTTTGTGCAAAACTCTCGCCCAACTAGATACCGTTAGCTAGGTTCATATTTCCCGACTAAAATCCAATCTCTGGTGTCCTTTTGCAAGATCCTGGGGACGGAAAATTCTGAATGTACTTAGGGGTAGAAAGGGCCTTTCAGGTCTATGTACGGGGCTAGCTACTACTACTAAGGTCCTCTAGCTACTAAAGTCAAAATAGACATTTAACAGCAGAAGAATTGCTTTAGAGATACAATTTTTGGCACAATTCTGAACGAATTTTAAAAATTTATTTATAAATTACGATTTACATGCGTTAACAAATTTTCAGCATCATGGCATTTTTTCCTGATGTAGAATGTCCATTTTGGTTGATCTGTGACTCTTTCTATGACAATGAAAACAGATGGTGCTAAATGGGCTTCATCTCTAAGTAATTTGCAGCTTAACTGATGTAATGGCAAGCAATATTACATCACACTAATCTTAGTGAGTGGATTTGCACATGTACTCCCGGGAATATGATGAGAGGTTCCTAAGACGTCAACCGTTAGTATCTTACGACAGTAATCTAGATACATTACCCTCAGGACACATTTCATGAAGAAAATGGGATGAAGATATACCATGAACAAACAATTTATTCAGAAAATGTATGCCACTATTGAGGATGATCCATACAATTATTTTGTGAAACACATCAGGAGTTTTCAAGAAAAATATAAAGTAATGATTTTGTTCATATCTCCCCCTTTCGGCATATTGAATTTTTTTGTGCAAAAATAAATTCAAAACATCTGTTTCAATTTCTATTAATTAAATTGTTTCTCAGCGACATTTCCTGCAGCATTTTGTTTTATCTTTTTAGCAGTATACTTTATCAGAAGCCTCACTTCACTCCAAACAGATTTGACATCACTCGAACGATACATTAATTGTATAGCATGACTCAATTATTTATTTATTTAATCACGAACATTATTTACATGAAAATAATTGAAATTAATAATGTGATACAAGCAAAATATGATATCTCAAACCACAGCCGTAGTTAAAACAATTCATCCTTCATGAGTCATTAAATAATTCTATAAAATTTGAAAGCTTAATTATATATTTTTGAATACGTGCTTCAGTGCTCGTGTGTGATAAATGGTTTCGGTTCAAATATTCTTTCTAGAATGCGTATTGAAATCCGTATTCACCTCTCATATCTTTTCCGTACATATGTTTCACTCGTGACACGCACCAAAATACATTAAAAACGTGACCTACACGTACGTTAGTGTTACATCAAATAGGAGATTTTAGATACTTATGCTGTGTGCGAGTTTTTAACATTATCTCTCAGCTAGAAGTTTTTACTTTTTTATAAACGCATTGTAAAATATCAACCCACATTGGAATCAAGAAAATACGTAAGAGCTACTATTGGAAATATTTTCTGGATGGAAATGTCACAGTATTCGATCCTTTTAAAATCGATAATCGTAGGAGAGCACAGATGCCCCTTTCACACATTAAAAAATATAACGAAAAGGCAGAAATAAAGTTTACGAACAAATACGGAGAAATTTATTTATTAGTCCGTCATACATAAAAAACATTTCAAATTACATTTCACAAAACTTTACCCCCTTAAAATTGAGATGCCTAAAAATCATTTCTTAGTAAGCCTGTGGAATACGGGAGAGATATCTTTTAAAAAAATTTACCGTCTTCAATATTTCTCTAAATTGATGAATCTATCCGAATAAAACCACTCATAAGGACAGATAAACTTAGAGAATAAGAAATGTTAAATACGATGTAGCATATTCTATAAACCTATCAAGATTTTACGCTATTTCTCTGCTATATTTCATAAAGATCAGTTTTTGATTTAGATAAATCTCAAAGAACTGATAAGTACCCTGCCACATTTATATATGAGTAAGGATTAGATTTACATTACTGAAATTGTTAAACACACAACGCATTCTTTTGCGGCAGGATAAACCAAACTGCGTTTGTGAATGACATTTAATTCAAAACCAATGTATGGCAAGGTATGGTTTTCTTTATTAATGGACACATCACAATCAGAGAATCTTTTCTAGTGTTGCAATGCGATCACATTGGTTGCCTGAGTTTCGTGTTCTGGGTGGAACTGTAATTACTTCACCTCGTCACCCGAGCACTTAAAAGCAAGCTGTTGGAAATAGTTTCCCCCTTCACTAGAATTTCCACAAGAGTAATTTCAAATATTCATGACAACATCTACGCATTCCATAATTGCGGTTCAAAATAACACTTTGTAGATGGAATAAAGTAGTAGAAATAAAAATACACAACTATGGGATATCACGCTTGGCTACATCGTGAATTGGGTAGTGAACTGTAAATGGCAGACAATCAATACTCATGATAGTAATTAAAACTGGGATGATCTCATGATAAAAGAAAACATTACAAACAATTTTTCTGTTCATTTTTATCTGTATGATGATTTAATTCATTTAAATATATTGTGATTAGTGTTTAAAAAAAGTTAAATTAAAAATCAAGTAAAAGAAAAATAAATAAAGTAGCGAAGATTATGGAGTAAAATTACAAAAATGGAAAAGCAGCGTGAAGTACAAAACTGAAGGTATATAGGCGTACACTGCATAGTGTGCCGCCATTGATCGCTTATCTCCTGTTTGGGGATGTCTCTCAGGTCTTCCAGGGTTTAGTCTGGGTGGAAATGATGTTCAGGTGTAGAAGGAGAACGGATGGTGTAGTGGTTAACACCCCTGCAATCAAAGCAGGAATTTCAGGTTCGATTACTGATTCGCCACCAACTGGCCGAAACTTATCACATATCTTCTTCACCGGAATAACTAATGATAACCATAATAATAACTAATGTTCCTACATAATGAACCAATCGAAGACGTGGAGTAGGTCTTCGTTCACAAATAACCATTAAACGGGAGGACGAGGGTTCAATTACCATTCAGCCAAACTGGTAAGGATGACATTTCACGAATCTCTAACTCACTACAGACCAACGTCGATTCGTTACGTTACGTACCTCAGCAATCCTACACTTCGTCTTTCCAATACTTACTTAGAAAACTATTTCGCAAGTATTAATAAAATGAAAGATATTTTATTGTGCACAAAAATTTCACAATTATTTTGTTCTACAACAAATTCCTCCTATTCACAATACATCTGTCGTGCGACTTCTTCTCGTTGATATAAAAGAGTGTGTTTGTTTTTGTTTTTTTTGTGGGGCTTTAGGGCTTGTCAACGACAAGGTCATTAGAGCCCTTTTTTCTTATTAAGAGTGTTATACAAGTACTAAAAATATACATAACATACTAATTTTACAAATTCATAATAATACAAAGCTCGACTTGACACACCATATGGCGGGAGAAGCGTAGGTCAAATTTTCGGTTTCGAGTCATGACGCATCTGCACTATTTAATTACAATTCTTCTAAANATTCCTCTAAAATCTAAAATATTCGTCGAAATTTTTCGATTTAAAGACGTTTTCTATCTTTGATAAATGCACATAACTCATTAAATTTGATAATGATTCTTTATTTCCTTCTTAAATTGAAGTATTTTAACACTTCTGTTTTAATAACGTTCTATCGATAATTTAGGTTAATTTGTGTAGATAGACATATGTTCTCGCGGACTTTTTTGTAGTACTCATTGAGGTAAACAATATCGCCAACCATATCTGTCACATATCTCTAACCGTTTATGCAGTGTAAGCGAATATAAGTCTTTTTCCCTGTTTTATCGACATATATTGTCAAAAATTATATCTCTCTTACCTCGTATTTTTAAAATAAAAGTTTGCCTGTGATCATTCTGAACATTTAAACTACCTCGCCAAATTTCATAGCGATTTGTTCAGTGGTTTAGTCGTGATCCAGTAGCAAAAAGACTTTTTCGTGTTACGCATTTATATATTAGTATGAAAATGTGGATTAGGATAGAAACGGCAGAAATAATTTCCAAACTTAGCGAGTAACATCGCGACTCTTCCACCCGCCTCATCGATCACACGTAACTTCCAACTAATCACAAAACTTACATCTCAGGTTGTATAGGTAGGATGCATTTAAAAAATTGAATTTCTTATTACCAAATTTCGTTTTATTTGTGACTTTTCGTATGTTTTCTCTCTATGAATTTTTATAACTACATAAGCAGGGGTGCTCACAAGCGGGGGTGTCGTGGCGCAAACTGCGTTATTGAAAACATTTGGAGGGGGAAATATTTTTTCGAAAAATGACGTTTTTTGGAAGTTTGGAATACTTAATAGTTAAATAATAAAATACTTTTAAAATACCATATATTAAAATAAAAATCATATCAATGTCGTATTAGTTTTCTTTAATTTTGCGGACATTTTAACGTAATAAATAATTACAGCTTATTCTCGAAACTGATGAATA